>JAABOM020004007.1:0-20427 GCA_011800125.2 Solanum clarkiae | reverse complement strand
CAAATTCCCAAGTTGTTCCCAAAATTGAGTATTTTCCTAAAATTTTAATTAGTGTTCAGTTTAAGTTGTTCTTTGAAACAACAACCCCCCCCCCATCTAGAGATTATAGTTGTAGATACTAGGAATGATTAGTAGTGAAATCTTATAGTCAAGCCCTGTATTCCCTGTGGATTTGACCCTAACCTTGGTTAGGTTAATTACTAATAGCGACCACTTTCATATTGGAGAGTGACCATCATCATAAAATTATGGCGCCATTGTCGGGGGAATACGACTAGGTTTGATTTGATTTCACTATTAGTTAATTATAATGTTAATTGTTAGAGTCTCTTGTATTTTACTTTTTCTATTTGTTTTTGTTAGTAATTTTAGGTACAGGTTGGCTGGCACTATGACTAAGCAGAAACTTTACATTGCAACCGATTTATTGGAAGCTTTACAGAGGCGTGCCCTATTTCATGGGCAAGGGTCCGAGGATCCCCAAGTTCATCTTCAATCAAACATTGAGGGAGGTTCTTGGGACAAGATATCCTATTTGGGAGGCTCTGGCTCTTCAAGTTTTCCCCATGACTCTTCGGAATGAAGCTGCAGAATGGTGGTTAATCCTCCCACCTGATGTTTGCTCAAACTGGGGGAGCTATAGATAGTCTTCCTCAAAAACTTCTATAAGGAGTCTGACAAGCAAAAGCTACAGAACAACATCTGTAACTTCAAAAGAATGCCAGGTGAACCTTTGGTAGTGACTTGGGAGAGATACAAGCAGTGTTTGGTAGCAAATCAGAACCATGTTCTAACTGATGATGAATTGGCGGCTAGCTTCTATCAAGCACTGACTTCTGAACTACAAGGGCAGCTTGACACATTGTTCGGAGGAGATTATTGGGAGTTCATAAGGCGACCATTTAAAGAGATAATTGAGATTATACGCAAGCTATTCATAGTTGCCCAAGTCTACCAACCCTTTCAAGGGCAAGCTGGACCAACTACTAGTGCACTTATGAGAGCCTCTAGTAAATCCAAAAATGAAAATGCGGCACATTGGACAAGGTTACCCCATCATCATTATATCACTGATAAACTAACCCGGATTGAGCATATGCTTGAATAAGTTCTAACCAAGGTAAATGAGTAAGATGACATTGTCAGGGAGATAAAGTTCGACGTCCTCAAATGTAATTACAAAGTGGAACAACAAAATATATCGATGCAAAGTCTGGGTGATAGGATTGAGTAACTGGTTGAGCAACTAGAGGCAGTGTAAGATGAACAAAGAAGAAGTATAAGAAGTAGTGATGGAGCTCATGAGGAAGTTTGAGTACTCATGAATGACTGAGTCGAGCCACGACAGTTAACAAGGCGCTTATTGGGAGGCATCCCAAGTATCTTTTGTGCGTTGTTTTATTTTTAGATATTTTATCGTATCTTAATTGTTGATTAGTAAGTTAATAGTGTATTGAAATTGTTGAGACTTTGAACCAGTTGCATGAATTTGTATTTTGGTGTATTTTAAGTGATAGGTTGCAGGAACAAATCAAGAGCTGAAGAAGTGATAAATCATGCTTTGAGGCGGCTTCTATGAGCAGGCGTACAAGTTGTAGTGAAGGTTAAAACTTGTAGTCATACCTCATAGAGAGAAACAGTGAGTATCAGAAGGTGGCACCCACACTACGAGTCGTAAGTGGGGTTCATAGTGCTCAGGTATGAAATTGAAATTTTTCCAAGTGTTGGGTCTACTACGAGATTGGGACCTACGAGTCGTAAGCCATCATATGACTCTTAGTCGATGTCTCATAAGACAAATCTGCGGAAGTTCAAAGGACAAGCCATTGGGAATATGAAGAGACAAATGTCTCTTGGCTCTTCATATTCCTTTGAAAAGTGTTCCCTTTTATTTTATAATCTTCCCCCACCATTCCCTTTCCCTAATTAATGCATGCTTAAATCTTTCACCCACTAAGATCCCCCAACAAGCCAAGTGCGCACTAACAGACTCATCCGGTCTTTCTTCTCCTGTTCATTTATTCGTCCACCTGGTAAGTTCTTGCAGTTAAATTTTGCTTATCAAAAATCCTTTCTTTATGGATGAGTGAATGAAATCCTTGAAATCATGATTAGTATAACCATGCAAAAGTGCTTGTGATAGTAAGGAATATGAGTTATATAATTGTTTATATTACTCAAAAATGTAGAGTCTGGAATGTTGTTCATGATTAGTGAATTTGTTATCTAATATTATGACCATGACATGTGTTGCTTATTTTATGGATCACAATGAACCTTGTGTGGGTTGAAATTGTTGAGTTAGGGGGTAGTGTAGTGTGTTTTCCCGTATGCTTTGATGTGATCAAATTTTAGATGAGTTTTGAACTGTTAAGGAGGAAGTCATACTTTGTTTTGATACGATAGGTAATAAATGGTACTTATGCTCATCGCTACACTGCCTAGGCTCTTGTGATTGTAACCTTTAATGCCTCTTTGAGCTATTTGTCAATCCTTGTGGAAAGAGTAAAGACACCCGTCGGGTTCTCTATTTTTTGCAACGAAGATCCACTACGAGTCATAGTGGCCTTTCGTAGAAGGGGACAATTGTCCAAGGTGCCTGAACTCTTTTCATGCAAGTTTCACCTACAACTCGTAGCACTTGTTACAAGTTGTGATAGTGGTTTTGTGACCCTGATTTGAATTTTCAAAGCATCTCTGGAACAAGATACGAGTGAAGACTATGACTCATAGGTCACCTTACGAATCGTACCCATATCCTGAATCGGCAACCCTAAACCTGAGACAATGTTTCCAAGAGGGTAAAGGATGGTTGCCCTACCCCCAATATACCAACCAAGGGATGACACATCCGAGGATAAGCAGTGAAATGAAGAGATGAATATGCACCTTGATCTTGAGGCTAGCGTGCCCTTACCACAAGTACAATCACCTGGGGTACCAAATGGAAGAGATAGCTCTTCCCAATCTGACGAGGAGAGGATAGAGGTATTTGCCATAGATTTAGTTACTGAGAGGGCCCGAGCGATGGAAGGAAGGATCAATGCATTTGAGG
Source organism: Solanum clarkiae (assembly GCA_011800125.2). Lineage (NCBI taxonomy): Eukaryota > Viridiplantae > Streptophyta > Magnoliopsida > Solanales > Solanaceae > Solanum > Solanum clarkiae. The sequence goes on along the minus strand of JAABOM020004007.1, from coordinate 17,372 downwards.
CAAGAGTTCAGAAGAGGCTCGAGGGAGCTAGGCCTGCCGATGTGAGTGCATTCATTGAGGAGTTGGCCAATTTCAAGGACGATTTATTATAGCTGTTGGAAGCCCTTATTCTAGCCTCAGAGGTAGTATAGCAATAGGATGAGGCTTTTGATTGGCTCGCCGACCTTCCGACACCTGAGGGAAGAGGCCCCTTGAGCATGCTGATCCAGAGCCGGCCCAGAAGAAGCCGCGATAGGAGGAGGAGCCTATACCGGAGGAGGTGATGCAGGAGTCGAATATGTTGGCCACTATGCAGAGAGAGAGAGAGCACAACACACATCGCCTAGAGATGGTACTTATGGAACTATAGCGGAGAAGGAGAGACAGCCCCAGGACCCCGCTGATCAGACGAGACTGGTGCATGAGCACAATATGTTTGACTTCTTTTGACCCCAGTTATTATCTTGACATTTTGGACACTTTGTTCTCTTTTTATATAGTCTCTTTATTATGTTGATTTTTGGTTGTGTTTAAAAATGTTTATGTTGGATGTTATTTTTACTTCTATTTTGGATGTTTATTTTTGGGTTTTCATGAATGTATGTATATATTTCTATGTTATCATGTTTTGTTTTTTTAATTTTTGTCTTTACTTTGAGGACGAAGTATCATCTTTTGATGGGGTGGTGGAAGTTATGGATTAAGGTAAAGTCTGAGTAGCCTCAAGTCCATAACTTCCCCTATTTTTGATCCCAAAGTTTTCTTGCCGTGCTTTTTTTCCTTGTGGATGTTTATTTTTCTGTTGAACCGTCATGTTTTAGGAAGTATAGATAATTTGTAAATGCATAGTAATGTTATCTTGTGGCATATATATAGTTCTTAAATTTTCTTTAAACTTTTGATGCAAAATTGGGTACCCTCAAAATCTTGGAGGTTGTGAGTATTGATGCATTCATACATTTTTTAGTATCTGGTAATGTTTTTTCTGATATTATGAAGGTAAGCTGTGACTGAAAGCATGACATGTAAGTCTATACTTGATTGTGGATGCAATTGATATGTGTGTTGTGAGCTTATTTTGCTGCATTCATGCATTTTGTATGGACTCAGAACTTGCCCTCATACGCTAAGCTTGGTTCAGTGACTTAGTTGATTTGGAGGTGATCTTAGGAATTTATTCTGATAGGAAGCCCACTTTTGCCTAAATTGCCTACCAAATGAACTCGTGAATCTCTTGCTTCGAATGTTTGAGCTTCTCATGCACTCATTCCTTCTTGACACCTTGCTGACTTAACCTTATTCGATGAAATACCCTGATATTGGCCCTAATCTATCCTTGAACATGAGAACCTTGGTTGAGGCTAAAAGCCTAAGTTGAGGGTGGCTACATTGGTGGCCCTGGTTTGAGACAAATATTGTGTACTTCACCTTAGGCTAAAAGCCTAAGCTGAGGGTGGCCCTTATTATGGTAAAGTAACAAAAATAAGGTGGTTAGTTGGGGTGAAAAGAAAGAAAATGATTAATCATGAGCCAGGTGAAGAAAAAGAAAAGAAAAAGTTCCTTGATCTGAAAAGATGTGCAAAAATGAGTTTGAAATTGAGGTACAACTGTAAAAAGTGAAAGAACAGCCTGGGAAAAAGCTTAAAATGGTGGAATAAGGGAGGAATTAGTGAAATTGGATGGGTTGTGAAGGTAAAAGTTTTGGTAAGCATGGTTCAAGGATAGCTTTTAGTCACTAAATGCCTAAAATTCCATACCAAAGCACCATGAACCTATGTTACAAGCTCTTAAGTCCTAAAGTGATCCAAATCCACTTTGTCACCGAGCTGAAATATGAGTATAAGGTCAAGCTTATGGTGTTAGCCATTGTGCATAAATTTCAATTGTGAGAGTGCGAATGTTTCCTCAGTCCCTGATTTATGCATGTTCTTGAGTGAGTATAAGGGACTTCTTTCTAGTAAGGGCATTTCCAGTACTCGAGTAGCATATGACTATGTCAATGAATATGGAAGGTTAATGCTCTTTAGCTTATCAAAGTTGGATTGTCACGTACCTTATGATGTTCTTGTTTGCTCAATAACTTTGCAACTCTATTTTGAAAATAGTAGTTGGGTACCTGAATCAAGTTAGATGTTGTATATGTCATTGATATAGCTGCTATGTAATTCTCTTTATCTGCGTAGATTGAGTCGTCACTTGAGGACAAGCAACAATTCTAAGTTGAGGGTGTTGATATGCTGTCAAATTACAACACATTTGATGCCTAAAACAAAGGATTTTATGACTTCTTAAAGCAACTTTTTAGTGTTTTGATGTGTTTTTTGTGTTAATCTTGCAGAAAAGTTAGGTTGGCATGATTTTGAAGAAAAGTTGCAGATTTTACAGAAGCATAGGCCATACGAGCTCTCCTACTAGTCGTAGCTCACGCTACGAGTCGTAGGGTGGTGTCGTAGCAGGAATCAGAGACCAAAAATTAGAAATCTTCCAAGTGAAGGTCACCCCTATGATCCCCTTCCTACGAGTCGTAAGACACACTACGACTCGTATAGGTGGACTCGTAGCAAGAATCAAAGAGCCAAAATATTGGACCAAAAACTGAATACCAAGACTATGAGACCAACATACGAGTCATAGCTCAAGTAACGACTCATACCTATGGGTCATACCAGTTCAGTCCAAGATGCCAAGAACCTGATACGAGACCTCGACTATGACTCGTAGTCCAACCTATGAGTCTTAACAGCGAAATTTATCAGATGCCAGTTGTTTTTTCTGCTTGATTTCTAGGGTTGTTTTGTAAATACTATAAATAGTTTAAGTTAGGTTTTTGAAAGGGAGTTCGAACTGTAGACATTACTCCAATATATTTTTGAAGCTTTTCTTAGGTTTTAGAGTAGATTAGTGTTCTCTTTGGGAAAACTCATTTTGGGAATTGCAAATCTTGCCTTGTACTCATTGTTGATCAATCAAGCTTATGGATTTGCAACTTATAGTGCCTATCTCCTTCATTGTTATTGGTGAAACTCTCAACTATGTCTATTATTTGCATTTTTGTGTGTTTTATCTTAGCCATGAGTAGTTAAGCACCCACAACTTGGGGTTGTGGGAACCATGGGTAGTTGACTTGAGATGACCTAGGTTTTGTGCATATCTATGATTGGCGTTTTGCATGTATTATCTATTTTTCTTCATGATTGATGTTGTTTGGTAGTGACCAACACCAAACCCTGCCTACTATCACGATCCCGATCAAGGTACTGACGAATAAGGAAAGAGAAGTAGATGACAGGATTCGGTTGATGTTTTCCCGTCTTATCGACCAAACCTGACCACGGAGAGGTTGACTGGGACAATAGGTAACGGTTAGTTGGCATGCCATGGTAGCCAACCAAGTGCCATGGTGAAAGTCGACCTTCACCTTCACTAATCGTAGTTATGTTACCTAGGGTAACTAAGTCAACGAACCATAGGGAACACAAACTCCCAAGTTGTTCCCAAAATTGAGTATTTTCCCGAATTTTGATTAGGTGTTCATTTTGAGTTATTCTTTGAATCACAACAACAACAACCCCCCTCCATTTAGAGATTGTAGTTATAGAAACTAGGAATGATTAGTAGTGAAATCTTATAGTCAAGCCCTGTATTCCCAGTGGATTCGACCATAACCTCGGTTAGGTTAATTACTGATAGCGACCATCATCAACTTTCATTTCAGAATTCATCATGGAAAGCAAAGCAGAAGCTGTAAATTATTCAAACTGATGTAGGCAGACCTCAGAAAATGCCATATTTAAAGGGTAGTAGGTACTATATTGCCTTTATTGATGACTGTACAAGATACAGTTAGATTTATTTTTTGAATTTTAAATCTGAGGTTGCTAATGTATTCTGGATATATAAGGGTTTTGTGGAAAATCAAATTGGTTGTAAATTCAGGTGATAAGAACAGATAATGGAACCGAGTATACTTCAGAAAAATTCAACAAATTTTGTAGTGACGCGGGAATTGAGCATCAGCTAACAACATCCTATACTCCCCAACAAAATGAAGTAGTGGAAAGGAAAAATAGGACACTAATGGAGATGACAAGGTATTTGCTTCATGAGAAAGAACTGCCAAAGAAATTTTGGACAGAAGCTACAAATACTGCAACCATTTTACTAAATAGATTGCCAACTAAGGCCTTGCAGAATAAGAAACCATTTGAGGCTTGGTTTGGTTACAAACCTTTGCTAACAAATCTGAAAATTTTTTCTTGTCTATGTTTTTCTTATATGCCTCAAGTGAAAAGAGATAAGCTGGATAAGAAGGCTGAACCTGGACTTTTTGTAGGATACAACAGTCTCTCAAAAGCCTACTGGATCTATCAACCTCAAAATGATAAAATCATTGTTAGCAGGGATGTTAAATTTGTGGAAAATGACACCTGGAGCTGGAAAGATGATGAAAAGCAAAAAAATCTAAAATTTACATATGAAGATGTTGATGATGTACCTGTTAGAGGCACAAGAACAATTTATGATATATATCAAAGGTGTAATGTTGCAATTTTAGAACCAGGTGGATTTATGGAAGCTGTTAAGGATGAAAAATGAAGATATACGATGTAAGAGGAGCTCAAAATGATTGAAAAGAATAATACATAGGAGCTGGTTGACAGACCATCACACAAGAAGGCTATTGGAGTCAAGTGGTTTTATAGAACTAAGCTCAATCCTGATGGTTCTATAGATAAGCAAGTACAAGGTGAGGTTGGTTGCAAAAGGGTATTCACAGGTATTTGGAGTAGATTTTTCAGACTTTTGCTCCCGTCACTCATTTGGATACTATAAGAATGTTGTTAGTTTTAGCAGATCAACAGGGATGGAAGCTCCACCAGCTTGATGTGAAATTAACCTTCCTAAATGGCTACCTTGAAGAAGAAACCTTTGTAGAACAACCTGAAGGTTATTCTATCAAAGGCAAAGAAGACAAAGTGTACCTTCTAAAGAAGGCATTGTATGGTTTAAAATAGGCTCCTAGAGCTTGGTATAGCAGAATTAACACTTATCTTTTGGGCTTAGGCTTTCAAAAACGTCTCAGCGAGTCTACGCTCTATATTAAAAGAGAAGATTCTGATTTAACCATTGTCTCTTTATATGTAGATGACTTGATAGTTACAGGTAGCAATTTGGACGTGATCATATTGTTCAGGACTAAAATGATGGAGGTTTTTGTGATGACAGATCTTGGTGAAATGTTCTACTTCCTTGGAATGGAAATTCAGCAAAAAGGACAAGAGATCTTTATATGCCAACAAAAGTATGCTAAAGAAATTCTCATAAAGTTCAAAATGGAAGAATGCAAGTCTATAGCAACTCCTATGAATCAAAAGGAGAAGTTTTGCAAAGAAGATGGGGATGAAAAAGTTTGATGAAGGACTTTATAGGAGTCTGATAAGTTGCCTAATGTACTTGACTGCAACGAGGCCAGATATTCTTTATAACTTTCAAGGAATATGCATTGTGCTAGTGAAATTCATTTTCAAGCAGCTAAACGCGTACTTAGATATGTTAAAGGTACTGCAAATTTTGGAATAATGTTCCAAAAAACATCAGATTTTCAGTTTTTTGGATTTTTTTATAGCGATTAGGCTGGCAGCTCAGATGATATGAGAAGCACCTCAGGTTACTATTTTAGTTTTGGCTCTGGAATGTTCTCTTGGTGTTCAAAGAAGCAAGATACAGTAGCTCAATCTACAGCTAAAGCAGAGTACATTGCAGCTACATCAGCTGTGAATCAAACTCTTTAGATTCAAAAGCTGCTGTTAGATTTGTACATGGAGCAGAAGAAGAGCACTGAAATCTTTGTTGATAATCAAGCTGCAATTTCAATTACAAAAAGTCCTATTTACGTGGAAAGACTAAACATTTAAAGATCAAGATTTATTTCTTGAGGGAGGTACAGCAGAACGGAGACATAGCCTTAGTGCACTGCAAAGCTGATTTTTATAATGCTGACATCTTGACGAAGGTTCTACCTAGAGCAAAGGTTTGAGTTTCTCAGAAAAAGACTTGGTGTTGCTGCTCTTCAGTCAAGGGGGAGTGTTGAAAGTAGTGCCTCAAAAGCTAGAGATTAGTTGTATCTCAAAATACAACTTAAAAGGCACTTTCCATACTTCATGGGTGCAACATCTAGGATTAAGTTGAATAAATCAGCTGCAGTGTTGTGCAAAATCTGATTAGGTTGTTCCTATTTTTAGGCTTTAGTTATTAGAGATAACCATAGCTTATGTTATTCCTTTTCTTTAGCTTTTCTAATTTATTTTCATGTATTTATATGACAGTCATTATTCTAATAATGTAGAAAACTTAAATCTGATATCTGAGCTTTTTCTTTCTTCTTCATATCTGTTTGCCTTTTCTCTCCAATAGAAAAGTGAATTGATTCTATTATATCAAACACTTAAGTTTGAGAAATTGATTTTTCTCATTTTGATTAATTGTCATAGTATCAAAAAAATTTTGGTAGAGTACAAAATCGTTATTGTAACACTAAATTCAGACCCATAAAGATAAAACACAATATTGTGAGATCTTATTGATCAATGGTATACCATTTACTAATTGTATTAAATCTTGCAAATTCATAGACTAAGGCCTTAGCAAGATAAGAATCTGAAGACATCGAGGGGGATGAGACTAGAGATCCTATAACCAGGCTCAATGGGAAGAACGAATCATATGATGATTTGTTATGAAATGCACTAAAATTAATTTTACTCAATCCCTATGATATGAGTGCATTTATCCTATAATGATTTGTGAGGGTTGAGTCTATGAACTTTTAATGAAAATTTGTGTCTCGTGTGATTGGGGTGTATAGGAGCACCCTTGATAGATTTCACTTATGTAAGTGTGGAAGTGGGCCGCTTCCTATGAGAACGAGGCTTATTCTCAAATATACTCATGAAACCGGGATAGCACAAGGTCGTAATCTGCTGGCTTGTAAAGCTTATTTCAACACCTTAGTTACTATGTGTGAGCAGTAATATTTTATTTTGCTTAAGCAGACATAGTTCAAGTCTGAGACCACTACGACTCTGGTGTAAAAATTATTATTTCACTAAGTGAAGGTTCAATGCACAGCACACCTTCATTATGCATAGTGATCTTCCTTCAGTTGATAGACTCTCTTATATAATATTAAAATGAGTGGGGGTTTGTCTGATGCATTTTAATATTAATTCATTTTAATATTTTATAAAAATGCTTCATTTGCTATGTTGTTGGTCCTTGTGCCTATAGTACTGTCTTTAGTGGACTTTATTAGCTATCACCTTGTGGCCGTTTGGACATCTGCTGCAACACTACGATTTGTAGTTAATATATGCATGTAATTTACTCCTTTAACAGTTTCTCATTTGCACGTTGGGAAGCATTTGTTGCCCCACTCTTCATTTTCCTCTTTATTCCTCCATTATACTTTGTAACCTATATAACTTATAGGTCATTTATCTTCTCTATTAACTACCCCATTATCTAACTATTCATTGCATGAAGTTTTTCACAATTATAAATAGTGGTAGTCTTCATTTGTCTTACACACAACATATGAAAAGAATATAGAGTGCATAAAGTTTGTCAAAAAAAAAAAAAAAGGAGTTCGTATTAGTTGAAGGAAGGTTTTATTCTTGTGGAGCTTGAGATGCAACTCTTGTCCAGAGTTTGTTGAGTTATACTTTTGTGAAAGGCTGTTGTATCTTGGAGGAGACAAGTCAAGGAGAATACTGCTGGACCGGTGAAAATATTTTCCTGCAGTGGGCTTGAATCTCCTTAAAGAGAGCGAGATATCAGCTCCTCAGCCTCAATGAATTTTTATTCAATTTTGTCATTTTATTTTGCTACTGTAATTTATTGTATTTGTGGCATATTACAACAACATGTTTGATCACTAACACTTGGAGACATGAGAGTCTCTGTAAACGCCACTCCTTTCGGTTGTTCACCAGTTTCCTGCAATTCTCGATATTAAGATCTTGTAAATTGAAGGGCAATCCTCTTGTAGGAAAGGACTCTATTTTTGGACAATCATGCAGGCTCAGTATCTTAAGAGATAGAAGGAGTTCCTGTATACGTTCTGGCAGCCATTTCAGCTTCAATAGCCACAAATACACGAACACGTCATAGCAGATGGAAGGTTCGCACATGCCACCGAAAGTTTTTCAACATTCTCACATCCCATGGTAGAGACTTTTGGTCGCAGTATAAATCGAAAACCTTGTAAGGTTGGGGCAACTCTCTACAAACAACTTGCGTGCTCTTGCTAGCAACTCAAGACTTCCTTGACAATCACATTCTAGCAGTGAAATTCATCGAGAAACATCTCACCAACTAGCCCTTCCAATTTCAGTTTCTGGCAATGATATATCCTTACTCTCTTCAAAGTACGCGACAGTATGCTAAAAAGTAACGAGGTAAGAGAGTTGCAATCAGCAATACATAATTTCTCAATCTGCTTCATTCTATCAAGTTGGGATGTGAAAAGTTGAGCCTCATCAAAAACAACTCCAACCCTAGGAGAACCAGTAACTTCAAACCTTTTTAATCTTGAAAGTTGGATGGATGTCTTCAAACTGAATTCAGGACATCTTGAAATTCTCAATTCTATCAGAGAATAAAGATTTTCAGGCAACTTCCCCATCAACTTCCCACAATTTTCAATTTCAAGGTTCTCAAGTTTAAGGAAGTCAAAAGCGTGCCAACTACTTCCACTCCGGCATATTTGTAAATTCAAGCTTCTCAAGAGAGTTAAAAAGGATTTTTGAATGAAAGATGAACTCCCTTAGAATGCTTCCATCACCTCTGTTATTCCATCCATTCCTCTAATGGAAAGGATTTTCAAAGAAGGAAGTTGTGCTAGAGCCAGCAAGGAATCACAATTCTTGCAGTTGGCAATACGTAATTCTACACAACTCTTAAGAGACAAAGGATCAGCTATCCAATTTGAAAATTTTGTCCCTCTATATCCACTTATTTGGAGTTGTTTGATATTTTTATGTAGGCGTAGCTCATCAAATATGTCTCTTTCAGTCTGTGAATTGTCAGCAACACTTTCACTCCACCCCAAAGATAACTTGTCAACATGATTCTTCTCCCTCATCTTTTCCTTCACAGCCTCCCTTCTATCAACCACATTTTGCAACTCAAGAATTGATAGAGATCCATACAAGCTTTGTACTTCACCCAAACCTTCCATTCCTGAACCACCTACAAGAAACTTGGCTCCCACTAGCACCTGGAGGCTTTTCAACTTCCTCAGATGCAGGGGCGGCTCAAGGGTAAAGCAACTAAAGCAACTGCTTTAGGCCCCTCAATTTAGGGGGGCCCCTATTAACCTTTTTTTAATTTATTTAATTTAAATATGAATATTCATTGAAAGTTGAAATGAGCCCATGTGTACATGTACATGCCCTGAAAAGACTGACAATGACTAGTCAAACCCTTATAATATTTGCATGAGTTTTTCTTGTGTTTTGAGCCTTGTGTCAATATTCCTTTTTTTTCTTGGGCCTGATCTTTATAATAATAAATAAATAAAATATAAATCTTTCACTATTTAAATACTGATCTTTTTACCAAATTATTTTAATTAAGCATTTAGGCAGTGCTCGTTTTATTAATATGAATTAAAAAAAACATCCTAATCTGCTACTCCTATACTAACTACATGAGTAAGAAAATCTAATTAAAATTTGGCCCAATTAAATTGAGACCCGGTCCAAAGTTGTAATGAAAATATCTAAGTATCTAGACTCTTACTTCCATTTTGCACCACCTTCATTTCCACTTTTTGGATCTTCCTTTCTTCAACTTGCTATTCTTCTTTCTTGCTTGTTATGTGTTTGTGGTCCATTCTTGATTCTCCTCCTTCTACTACTCCTGTATAGCGATCTACAGCCTCGTGCTGATCTTGGAATTTGTCATAACATTTCCAATGGTAAATTTTGGGTTCTCTGTTATTACCAATTATTACCTATACATAGACTAATTTTTTAGCTTTCAAATATTGGTTTTGGTTATTTTTTTGTAGAAAAATAATTTATATAGAAAAAAATATTCAAAAAAATATAAATATAGAAATAATTATTCACAATTTTGCATCTTAAAAAGCTAAAAAAAAAAAGATTTTAAATAAAACTCAGATAGTATTGAACCGCCCCTGCTCAGATGTAGCGGCATCTTCAAGCGAAAAGTGTTGCTTATGTCAAGATGACGCAAGTAAATCAACTTCTACATCTACAGTGTTAGCTTCTCAAGATCAACACGAAATGACACGAGAAGTGTCTCTAAGTTAAACAATACACAAATGGAATCTGGCAACCTTTTAATCTCTGTCCAACAAAGGTCCAAAAATCTGAGGAGCTTTAAGTTGATAAACAAGTCGTCCGGCAACTTCTTAATCTTGTAACGAGACAATGATAATGCCCTTAAGGATCTCAATCTTGGCAGTATGTTATGCAACACCCTCTGTCTTAGAGTATTAGTATAACAGGGACTATGCGTCGGAAGTGATGTCCTCAGCTGCTCCAATTTGTAGAGGGGTTTCAACTTTTCAAATCCACCATATCTTCCCATGGAATAGGACATGTGCCGACATTGTTCCAGCATATGAGATCCTTGGCTCTCTTACAACCTGATACAAAGTTTTGAAGATGCAATTTGGGCCAAATCGTTGACAAGGTCATGCATTAAGAATTTCTCTACTGTTCCTTCAGAAGGATTTGAGACCCTTTCAAGTAATGATCTTGATCTCAACTCGAGAAAGTATTGGTTACCTGAATGTTGAATTATTTCATCCTCCTGTGGTACGAGACCATTGGCGACCCACAGATGAATAACTTGTTCTTTAATTTAGGAAATATTGCGCAATAGGAAAAACATCGCTTTAAATGTGCGGGAAGATCATTGTAGCTCAACATCAACGCTGGTAATATGTCATTGTCTGATAGTTTCCATAGTTCACTTCTCAAAATACGTTTCCACTCTTCAACATCTGATTTGGAGCGCAACATGCCAGCCAGCTTCTTTAGAGCCAAGGGCAGTCCTTTGCACTTGGCTGCAATTTGTTTTTTCGAGTTCTGGATATCCCATTGGATCCTTGTTTTCAAATGCATGTCTTTTGAACAAAGACTAAGAGACATCTGCAGATAATTGTCCATGCTAATTTGCTCATTTGCCATTGTCAAGGCAACACTTTCTTTACATGTCATCGCAATGATCTTACTTCCTTTATCTCCTTGTAGAAAAAGATTCCTCAAGTTATCCCACTCGTTATAGTTCTCATTCCACACATCATCAAGGACAACAAGAAACTTCTTTCCCTTCAAGCTTTCCTTCAGTTTGACCTGCAGTTGATTAAGATTGTTGTCATCCTTTGAGTCATATGAGCCAATATCGTGAAGTAACCCTTTGGTTATTCTGAAAGCATCATATGTCTCACAAACACAAAACAAAGCTTTCAAACCAAAATGTTTCTTCACCCTCTCATCATTATAAACCGCTTTAGCTAGTGTTGTCTTACCCAGGCCGCCCATTCCAACAATGGGAACTAAAGATTTTTCCCATTTGCATCTTCAGACAATAAACGGTCACGCAAATCCTCCATTTCCTTTTGCATACTAAAGATATCAGAATCATCAACCAAAGAAGTTGAAAATATTCTAGTTTCTTGCTTGGTCGAAACAAAATGCTCCTTCAATCCAAGGCCACTAATTTGCTCTTGCAAATCCTTCAATGTTTCAATAGTGTCTTCCAACTTGTCCTTTATGTTAAGAAAAAAACCATCACTTACTTGTTGGTTGCTGGTTGTTTCTGCAAGATTTTGATGTTGACCTTCCACCTTTATCCTCAAAGCTTCATAATTAACTTCTTCAATCAAGTTTTCAGCAGAGTCAAACAGCATCTCGAAGCTCATTAAGCCACTGGCTCATAGATCTATTTGATGGCTGCTTATTCTCTGCATCAGTCAGCACAGCTTGAAGACCAAGCAAAGTCATCCTCTGCTTCTTCAAGATCCGGACATCATCCTTATGCTTCTTCAACATGTTGAGCAGATCACCCTGAGGAGCAAGCCTATCAAAGACAACATTCAAAGCTGAAGAGAGAAATGCACCACCAACTGCTGAGACAACCTCCATTTCTGTAAATCTGCAAAGCAAAACACAAAATGATTTTGAGAAGATAAATTTTTCTATCTTCAATTACTAACAACTTTACTTTACCTGTTGAATGCTAAAAGTAATTTGCAAACAAGACTGATCAGTGATTGCTATCTCCCTCAATGTTTGCGCTAGTCTTCAAGAAGCAAAACTTTCCTCTTTTCTTTTTTCAAAAAGTATGACTTGAAAAAGCAGAGACTAATTGAATAGTTGAGGCAATCAATAATTGAAGGCATCTTTTACTTTATGTCTGTTTATTACTTTTGCTTTATGCACTTGTCCATATTTCAACAGCTCATTCTAGTGCTTAATTGGGCATAAATATCTACAAGAATGATCAGTGACTTTTCTAAAGCAAAAAAGTGTCCTCTTTCTTGGGTTTTTAAAGGTGTCAATGGAAATGAATTTCTGAAAAATTATAATTTTTCTAAAGGATCATAACTTTGTGACCTTTTCAAAAGATGACGTCTTTTTCAAACGATTATGACCTTTCTAATAAGACACAATATGCACCCTTCGTTGGTTATAAATAGAGAGGTTGTAACAACCTAATTTCACTGTAGAAACATTCAAGTATTATAATAACCAAACTCAACGTTACAATCGAAAATAAAACTAACAAGGAACTTGTAGAACAACAACGAAATAGTAAAGGATAGATCAAAGAAGATAACTTGAAGGAGATGAGAAGATAGACTCAGTGAAAACGAATGAGAGACTAGACATTTGTACGTCTTCTTACAATTTCCATAATCCTTATTCTAAACCTATGCCCCTTTTTAACTAGTTAGTAATTGGGCCTGGATCCCAAATTAACCTTTGTGAAGGCCTTTTGATCTTGCTACTTCTTCTTGGCCCAATAACCAGACCGGTGACATTCATATTCTTATTGAGTTGGGGCAGGTATATAACAATACTTTCGTCCCCAATAAGAACCTTGTCCTCAAGGTTCAAGGCAATAACAATGGACATAATATGCTCCTCATCACTCATCTCAGATAATAGTAAGGTGTCATTGTGTTTCTGAACCAGCTTAATAGGTTGAACAACCTTGACTCATTTACAAGTCACAATACTTGTAAGGGAGATGCACTCAGAAGCACTCATGCAATTGATATTAATCACTATACCAACATTATTATCAACCCAAAATGAGATGTCATCACTGGACACGTAGATTATTTTCAAATACCGATAAGTACGTTGTGTCTGGTGACAAATTTTGATGCTCCATCATCCCTTCCAAATTAAAAGTTATGTCACTCCATGCACCAGGTGGTTCCTTCAATGCCATTGTGCTTTGAAGCGTTATTTGAAACAAGGAATTAGTCCAAAATAAAACCAAATCACAACTCACTGTTTGGGATGAAGTTTCTGCACACAACAAAGGCCTGTTTAAAGCTATTTTTCTGAGATTTGGTTAGATACTTGCTAACCAAGTCAGAGCATTTTGGTGCATAGTCTTAGAACTGATTCCCAGATCCCATACACAATTAACCATCACCATTTCAGTAGGCTTAAACATGAACAGATTCACACCAAGATAGAATGGAAAAAGATATTCAGCGTGTCTTTCTACCTCATTAAACTTTTCATGATGAATATCATTTCTCACACCAACAAATTGTATTTCACTTCTTGAAAAGCCAACTTTATTCTCAAAAAACTGTTTATCATGATATAGATCCTCAATTCTTGGAGGCTTCATGGAAATTATATCAGCACGCAAGTCATCAGAGGCCATCAAAATAGTTCCCTGTCCGGGCAAGTCATTATAAAGAGAGTTGGCAACAAAATACCTCATCGGTGGAGCACATGTGGAATGTGCAATCGGCATTATAGATTCTCGACCACCAAAAGAACTTAGAAAATAATTTTGCTCTTCTTTGACTATTTCAATGAGCACCCAACCAGTAATGAAGTGGACGTAGCATTGAATACCTTGAAAGCTTCATTGGACATTGCATTGAGCACTTGATCCACCTTTGAAGTTCTCGATTTCATAGTTTGGATGTGGCTCGCCAATATTTTGAGCAGCCAATTGCGAACAGCCCTTTCCCAAACCATTTTTGAGCCATCTCTGCTGATATAAAAATTTGAGCATATAATGGCAAAAAATGGAACGTCATCACCTTGAGCCCCAAAGACAGGACAATAACCATTCTTATCCAATTCCATCACAGATAAATGATCACCATATTTCTTATGCTTGAACACGAAAGTTGAGGACTGAAAAACATGTTGCCCAGTGTCAAGCCAATGGCAAGTAGGTATACAATCAGTCACGCTATCACACATTGCTAGATCCCTAATATTGGCCAAATATAACTGATTGAATAGACATGGAAAAAACTCGACAACCTCAGCATTGTCATCATGAGGGGTAAGAGAGACCTCTCTATCAACTCCTCTTAGTCCATCAAAATCAGAATTCAAAATCTCATGGAAAACATAATTTCCAATAACAACAAGCTTCAGATTTGCTAATTGGCCTTGTAAGGCTTTCATCAAACACTAAGTGTGAATTCATTACGAGACATTCATTCTCCTCGTCAACTGATTTCCTAGAGTGTGTATCATCAGAATAAGCCACTTTAGAACACCAAGTAGGTTTGCTTATCACTCGAGTTACCTGCAAAGGCATCTGCCACCCTTCTAAATTACTCGCTATCAAGTCAAACGCAGTGTCAACTTCATGGACAGGACTTTCAATCTGGTGAGAACTTTCATCGAATGCCTGACCTTCGGTAATAGAAGAAGGTTCATGTACCAAAGCTGCTTCTACTGAATTTGCATCCCCAATTTGATGAGTTTCCAGGTTTGCAAGAGTTGCAATCATAGTATTACTTCTAGTAAGCAATGTCGAGGGATCTGTTGTAGCCCAAGGGAACAATTGAGCGTTGGTAAACACGAATTTGAGAGAAAAAAATTTCTTCTATTATTCACAAGAATAGATTACAAAACAACTCTCAAACTCACACTTTTACTATGCTCTTATCTTGGTGTTTTTTGGTGTATTTTCTTAGTAGCAGATTGCCCTTTTATATAGAGATATTACTACCAATTTTTTTTTTTGGCAGGTGAACAACTCTCATTGATTTTCAAAAGTTGCTTAACAACTTTTGACAGCAGTCATTGTTGAATTCATTCTATGGGGCTGAACTTCTTCAATTCTCCCCCTCCAGCCATATTCCAAACAAGCATCCTAGCTATATATTTGCATAGCTCTAACTTCTCTCGAGTCACCACTTTTGTCAACATATTAGTTGGATTCTCCTTCTTATGGATCTTCACTAGTCTCAACAGTTGTCGATCCATCACCTCGCGTATCCAGTGATACCGAATATCAATATGTATTGTACGAGAATGGTACATGGAGTTCTTGCTCAAATCCAGAGCACTCTGACTATCACAATATACCTTATATTCCTTTTGCTTGATTCCAAATTCTTGGAGATAATGTTTTAACCACAACATCTCTTTTCCAGCTTCTGCGGTATTAATGTATTCTGCTTCAGTTGTGGATAAAGCAACACACTTCTGTAGTCTTGACTGCCATGAAATAGCTCCCCCTACAAAAGTGTAAATGAATCCTAAAGTAAATTTCCTACTATCAAGATCTCCGGCCATATCTGCATCTATATAGCCCTCCAAATTAGATCAACTCCTCCGTAGCAAAGACATAGTTTCATTGTACCCTTAAGGTACCTGAGAATCCACTTTACTGCCTCCAAATGCTCTTTCCCGGGGTTGGAGAGAAAATGACTCACCCTTCCCACTGCGTGAGCAATATCTGGCCTCGTACATACCATCGCATATATCAGACTTTCGATTGCTGAAGAATATGGTACTGACAACATCTCCCCAATCTCTTCCTCGGATGAGGGACATGATCTCTTGCTCAACTTGAAATGGTTGGCTAATGGAATGCTAATTGGTTTGGCATTGTTCATGTTGAATCGTGCAAGCACTCGTTTAATATACTTTTCCTGAGATAGCCACAACCTCCGGTTCTTTCTGTCTCAGATGATCTGCATTCCCAATATTTGTTGAGTCGGTCCTAATCTTTCACGTCAAAACAATTAGAGAGCTCCTTCTTCAGCTGGTTGATCTTTGTTACGTCTTTCCCCACGATTAGAATATCATCTACATATAGTAGAAGAGCAACAAAATTTCAGTCAGAAAACTTCTGATGTAGACATATTCATCTGCTGAAGTTTTCTTGTACTCTTGACTCGCCATGCATGAGTCAAACTTCTTGTACCACTGCCTAGGTGCCTGCTTAAGACCGTACAAGCTTTTCTTTAGCTTTCATACGAGGTTATCTCCCGAAACCTCAAAACCTTCCGGCTGCTCCATGTAGATTTCTTCCTCTAAGTCTCTGTGAAGAAAAGCTATCTTTACATCTATCTGTTCAAGCTCCAAGTTCATACTTGCGACCATTCCAAGTATGACTCTAATTGAAGTTATCTTGACTACTCGTGAAAATATTTCGCCAAAGTCGATTCCCTTCTTCTGTTGGAATCCTTTGACTACAAGCCTTGCTTTGTATTTCACCACTTTTTCGCTTCTATCCTTTTTCAACTTGAATACCCATTTATTTTTCAGTGCCTTCTTCCCTCGTGGAAGTTCTACGATCTCATAAGTCTGATTTTTCTACAAAGACTCCATTTCATCCTGCATTGCGAGAAACCACTTTTCTTTGTCCTTATGAGATACTGCTTCATGAAAACTCTCTGGTTCTCCATCTTCAGTAAGTACAAGGTACTCAGATTCGTGATATCTTCTCGATAGAATCCAACCTTATTCAGATCGATGAACTTCTAGAACAATCTGAGGAGATCCACCATCATCTTGGCCTTGTGATAGTCCTGGAACGTTTGCCAGATGGGGTTGTTGCTCCCCCTGCTCAACACTATCACTTTCCTCATTGTCTTCTACTTCTGGCACAATATCACCATTTCTCATGAATGGTTCTGTTGCTGCTTCTGGCATCTAATTTGCAACATTTGTTTTCTAAGACATTGTGGGTTTTTCAATGTCATCAATTGTCTGACTTTCATGAAAAACAACGTCCCTACTTCTAATCACCTTTTTATCCTTTAGATTCCATAATCTGTATCCAAATTCTTCATCTCCATAGCCAATGAAAATGCATGGAGTGGTCCTTGCATCTAGCTTCTGCCTGAGCTC
>JAABOM020003986.1:0-20431 GCA_011800125.2 Solanum clarkiae | reverse complement strand
GTTTGTGTTATTTCATTTATGTTTATTTTATTTCAAAGTGTTTGCATAAAGATAACGATAAAAAGAAAACAAAAAAAATATGATTTTATTTCAAGTTTAGTCAAATCTAAAAATCAGAGTCTATGTTTATTCAAATCTTTTCATTTTTTGTCAAAATCTTTTAAAATTAATTAAGTCAAAAAATTAATTAATATTTTCAAGTCAAAAGTTAGTCAAATTTTCATAATCGCCGGATAACTGTATTTAACGGTCATTTCAAGTGCCTAACACCTTCTTGAAATGGAAATAAGAACCCGAGCCCGAACTCTGGATTTTTAGAAGACTTTTCTCTGTTAGGTCTTTTAAGAATATTTTAATGATTTCCTAGTTCTCCGTAAAATTAGGTGGCGACTCCAAGTCATTTTGAATCTCGAGGATGGATTTTATTCAAATCAATTGAATTTTGATTAATTCTCAATTTTCGAACTATTTTCAATTTTATTTTTAAAGAGTCGGTCATTTTTCGAGATAACATCAGGTAAATTGTTAGTTGTTAAAATATTAATTAGAAACTTTTAATTAAATATTAAGAAAAAAATTATTGAAATGACAACTGAAAATAGTGTTGACACTCAATTTTTACCCTCCACGATATAAATTAATCATCGAGCTCTTATTTTGTTTCAAACAATTATTGTCAAAAAGAAAAATAGGCACGTGGGGCCACGCGCCCCAATATCCCTAATTTTCGTTCCTTTTCTTCTTTCTCCCTCATCTTCAGCCCCTTACCCCTTCTTCTCCAAAAACCAGAAAGAAAAATCTCAACGTTCCCCGACAACCCCACGCATGCGCCAATTTCTCTGTCAAAGCTCACAACACGCTCCCCATCCCTTTCCCTCGAGATTGAGAAATCGGCCCTACCTATTTTTCAAATTTTAAATTCAATTTCCCCATCTTCGAACCCTAATCGTCCCCTGTATAATCCCTCTTCTTCTTCGTTTTCAACAGCGACGAGAGATCATCTGGAAAACCCGAGCAATATTCATTCTCAACAACATTAAAGCTCCTACTTTGATACTTAAGCTAATTTCCGAAAAACTCATATAATTTCAAATCCAAAATTGTTGGGGTTGAAACAAAGAAAGCATAGACGAAGCTTCCATTTCGGTGGTGTCAAGGTTTGCCTTAACTCACGTTCCCAGTTCGCTGCCCCTAAAGAGGTAACACCCTCATTCAAATTTATTGTTTTCTCCTTAAGCAGTGTATGTACTGTTATGTTTATGGTTACCAGATGGCTGATTAGACGATGGGGTTAAGTCGATGTGCTTATGGATTTACTGTGTTTAGCAGGAAGATCAGTGTTTAAGTTTATGATCGTGCATATGATGACTGGACTAGTTCATAAATATGTTCATTTATATGTTATTGCTATGGTTGCTTCTCTGTTTGCATCATTTCTTTTTTAGATTTGTATACTGTGTGGTCCAAAAATGATTTCAACTTGGAAATCAGTTATGGCCCTATTTATTATTTCAGTTAACAGGTTACTTCACCCCTCAAATAAGGATTGTTGATGTAATTTCTTTTCATCCTTTATCTTCCTTTACTTATTTCTAAACCTTAGGTCCTCGTTTAAAATATGAGTATAGTGAATATATGTATTCTCCCTGCCTTAAATTGCTGAGATGTTTCTGTGGTTAAGGCTTTTACTGTCTCCATGGCAAGGTCTATTAAGTCCCTTTTTTTTATTGCCTTAATTCATACTCGAACCTTATTTGCTTATTGATGTTTAAGGTATTAACATGTCTCAGTTTATCTTCCTGGTACTATCTTCCTAACATTCCAAACATATTTATGTCCTGCGTGAATATAGCTCAATAGGGCACTGTTTGGATTGCTGCTTTAGCTCTTGCTTGGTTTCCTAGATTCTAAGTTTGCTTACTAACATGGATACATGCTCAAAATTTTGTTAGAAAAATGAAGGAAGTATGTTTTTGTTCATGTCTTGTCCATGTTGTTGTTCATATCTTGTCCACGTTCAAATAACTATGAGTTTTAGTTGGTGTCAAATTTTGCTATCTTGAAGTGAACATCCATCTGCCGACTAGAAGTTTTTAGCGTCATTTTTTAAAGTTATGCATATATTTGCTCCAGTTTAGTTCATTAGATAACTGCATTTTGATATTCGGATGCGTTTGTGCTTGCTGCATATATATTTTGCATGCTGCCAGAAATATAGAAGTTTAGTCTGAGACACTACATATTATTTCCATTGTCTTTTTCTTTTAATTCACAGTAGTCTTGCACGCCATTTGAGATGAAGAAATTGATTTAGCACTTGTATATCTCGTATTCAGGATGACATCTTTATGACATGATTTCCTTGACTTCATATGTTTGTTCATAACATAAACCATTAAAGAATGAATTGGCTTGCTAATTCTTTACACTCTATTTATTTGCATGAACACCTTGGGAGCAAATGGAGTTTCACTTCGGGACTCCCACAAAATCAAGTCTCATGACTCGACATCATCATATTTGTGCATGGAGTCAATATCATAGGTCATCCCGACTAGCAAGTCAATGAAAGGACCTTGCTCGGAGTCATCCACGATCGTATACATGTTCTTTATTTGTTTATGATATTTATCTAACACTGACATTTTACTTGCTATTAATCTAATTAAATTCCCCAATATGTCAAAACCATTTATATTATATTTTTATTTAATTTCACTTTATTTCAAAAAGTGTTTGCTTAAAATAAAAAAATAAAATGAAATGAAAAGGAAAAAATAAAAATGTGATTTACATTTTAGTTCAATTTTCAAACATGGTCAATTTCTTTTAATTTTAGTCAATTGCTTTCAATTTAGTCAAGTTCAGTAAAATTCTTTCAAAAAAAAAAAAACACAATCAATCTTTTTTTTTTTCAAATCAGTTAAATCTTTAAAAAGTTAGTCAACTTCCCTAATCGCCGGATAATCGCATTTAGCGGCCATTTCGAGTGCGTAAAACCTTCTCAAAGTGGAAATATGAACCCGAACCTCTTTCTCTGGATTTTAAAAAGATTTTCTCTGTAGGTCTTTTTAAAATGTTTATCGGTTTCCTAATTATCCTTAAAATTAGGTGGCGACTTTAATTTTCTTTAAAAAAATTCGGAAATTGATTTTCACTTAAATAAATTGAGTTTTAAACTGATTTTTGATTTTTCTTTTCAAAAATCCATTTTTTCATATAACAAATAGTTAATTAGTTACTGAGATATTGATTAGCGAAACATTAAAAAAATTATGAATTTTAACTTTTCATATTAAATTCAATTAAAAAAATAAAATAATTTAAAATTTTAAGCAGAGTGAAATGAATTGAAAATGAAAAAAAATAACCGTACGAGGCGGAGCAATTTAAAAAAATTACTGATTGAACTAAACCAGCCCATTGCCATCCCTAATTGTGCTACAATAGTATTATAAATTGTCATTACTACAGTTAGAAATGTAAGTAGGAGAAGATATATTGAGTAAGCAAATATATAACTTTTCATATTCATGAAAATAAATGAAATTCCACACATTATATATACACATCACAAATATCATTTATTCTTTTTAAGATTGTAATTAAGGAGCATATATTATATGGTTCCTCAATTGTCTCCTGTGAGCTTTTTGGCCTCTAAAGTTTAAATATTAAAAACTAAGATAATATCAAAGTCATGAAGAGTCATTATTAGTACAATCAATTATTGTTTTAGGCTATGATTAGACAGTCTTATCCTATCATAGTTTAGTTAACTCATATCTTCTTTAATTAGATTAAGGTTTGCTCTTTCATACCTAGAAATTAGAACCATTTATAATAACACACTCCACTTATTTAAAGTATGAGCATGGTACGAAGAAAAATATTTTTAAATATATAAATAATTTTATAAAAAAAATAGATTTTTTAAATTATTTTTTTTTGTGTATGTGTTTGATGCATAAGTTAGAAGTATTATTCTTATAATACTTGTTTATAATTTAGAAAAATCTTTTAGTGAAGATAGAGTATATGGCAGGATGGGAAGGACAAAATTAATATACCATGTTATTTGTGAATTATTTTTTTATTTTCATTAAAAATATCATTTCTTCATTTTGAACAAACTTTATTTTTTTAGAAAAATATTTTTTTAAATGCATGTTTGATCAAACATATTTGAGAAAATTAGAAAATATTTTGTGAATACTTTCGCAAATTAAAGAGCTTGAGCCAACCAAATGAAAGTACAAAGAAAAATGAAAAACAAAACCTCACAAGTAATTTATATATTAGAAAATTTCCCCACAAATTTCAAGTGGATGAGATTAACTAAATAGGAAAACAAAGAACAAGTGAATGAGATTGGTTGAAATTATGGTTAGGGATGAGATTGTTTATGTATAATAACATCTCATCTAAAACTTTAAGTGATTCAAGAAATTTTTGAGGTAAACATTGAATTATATTTTAGTGAGTCAAACACATAAAAATTTATTTTGATAAAAACTAACAATTAAATTTAATATTTCATGATCTTTATCTGTTCAAATATCATATTTAAATATGTTACCGAGCGTATATTTTTAATGATTGTTCCATAATGAATTTAAATATATTAAAAGTTGAAAATTTATATCGACTTTACAAAGCCGGGAAAAGAGAATTATACCTTTGAAATTAAATCTTTGGAACTCACTTATGCCAAGAGAAGAAATTAACAAGTAGCAAGAAATAAAATTTTAGAATTTTGATGTAGCTGATAAAATTATGATTATGTAATTAAAAAGTCATATTATAATTATTTACAAAATATAAAGTAAGATTATATATAATAAATTTTAAATATTTAAAAAATTTTAAAATATTATATATAACGATAGCTTAATACATCAAATTATCCTCCTATTACTAAACAACAAAGAGAAAGCATACCCAAAAGGTCTGATAATACAGCACATGTTGTAATGTATGAAATTGAGATTATTATGGCCCAAAATTCATCATCCATGGAATTATATACCTTGTACTATCTTAGGTCAAACATATATGGCTCAATCAAGGTTAGACTATTTCAGTTGGGTTTTGATTCGATTCTGTTCTCATTAGAAAGTGATCAAATTCAGAGAAATCCTGAAATTAACAAACTGATAAATCTTTTGAAGAACTGATTAATCGGACGGGATTTGTCATTGTTCCCTCCAGCTGTTGGCTCCATGCAGATTGCTTCCAGCAATGGCTTTGGCCATAACATAGAGTTCATGTCTCAAGCTTACCTCAGAAACAGAATTTATGTATAGTTAAGATGAGTGTAGTTAGTATTATGTTTGATATATTTTTTTTTTATATTTTTACTTGTCATATTTGGATGACACATTTATTCATAAAGTAATAATTGACATGACTATTCTATCATAATATTCTTCTTAATTGGTGTTTAGTATAAGATCTTAGAAAATAATTTAAGAGATAAATTATTAATGTTAAGAGTAAAATATAAAAAATATTTTTTATATTTTAAAATGATAAATAAAAATGAAAATTTATTTTTAGAATAGTAAATAAGTAAAAAAGTGGAAAGGGGTAATAATATTTTAGTTGTTACTTATAAATTTCAGCACCTCATATTAACTAATGTTTGATTATCAATTTGCAGTTCCGCATAACTAATATATGTATTCTTCTATCTTAATTCATATTGATCATTTGACTTCACACAATATTTAAAAAAAAATAAAGTCTTTTATAGTTATCATAATTTTCTTTTTAATAATCATACAATATAAATTTTGAACAACATTTTAAGATATAATTTTTTTAAAATTATATTAATGTGAAAAAAATTATAACTTGTACTTTTCATATAACTTTTGAATATTTGACTTTTTAATTTTTATATATTATGGGGTTTTAATATTTTTAAAAATTGCTCTGCAGGTGTGTATATATGACTATATTTGTTTTTGTTATATATATATATTTATTTTGAAGGAAAGAAAATTGTGTCCAAAAGAAATAGGGATATATGAGACCTTTTTGAAGAAATTAATTTCAAATTCTTGTATTTTCTTTTTCTTAAAATGATCCCCCTCTTGATAAGTATGCTCATCATTTCCACCTTTTTGGTACACAATGACGAATAATCTCATCAACACACACAAAAAATAGATAAAGCTTATCCAAAAAGAACTTCTGCACATCAGACAACTTTTGGCATTGGTGGGAAGTCATATCTGAAGATACCACATCACTGACAAAGTAATTAGTATAATCAGCAAACCATGGGATCAAATCATTTCTTTAGGCTAATTTCAACTATGCACAGTAAATTAATTAGTTTATAATAAACATAGTCATATTTTATTTACATAACAAATAGTCAAAAATCATAAAAATATATAATAACTATATAATATAATTTACCAAAGTTATAGAAAGTATACACTGACTATACAATATAAATTTTTTATATATAAAGTATACATTGAAAATATATCACAATACACTCAAAAGCTAAATTTAACTTGACTATACATTACATACACAATGAATATACATGACTATATAGCGAATAACCATATTTTGTTAATTGAAACGACCGAATGCCTATTTCATGTAATTATCTCAATTTCTTCCTACAACCGCCCAAAGAAAAAATAATTTTGCTTCTTACCATTTTGGGCGTTTTTCCATTTTGTTATGACTCTTTCTCCTTTGGCTTTTCACACCACTTGAGGGAAAGAAAAAAACAAAGATAATTTCAAGCAAACAAGGAATTGAATCGAAAATTTAAAATTTCATATTTTCAAGGAGCTAGGGTATAGTATATCTTTTCTTGTTTCTCCTACATATGGAAATTATGTCCTCCTTGACTTCCATAATCATATTTTTCTTTGGGGGTTGGGAAGGGGGAGGGGGGAGGCGTAAGGTTCTTGGTGGGATACTTACAATAAATAATCATTTGATCAAAGTAATTATAAAAAAATAAAATAGTCATTTGCTACATAAGCATATACTGTCGGTATATATTTCATGTATAATCAAGTTACATTTAGTTTTTGTGTGTATTATAATATATATTTAGTATATATCACTTGTATAAGTAATCCATGTTATATAAGCTATAACACTGTATATTTCCTATGATTTTTTACTATTTTTTGTTATGTAAATAAAATATGACTATATTTGTTGTAAACTAATTAATTTGTTGTATTTTTTCATCAATCTCGGATGGAGCCAAATATTGACTATTTTTTTGCTTTGGAGTATGATGGAATAAAGCAAAATGACTCTTTAAACTGTCTGGGCTTCTTTCATTTGTGAAGTAGCAGTTAGTCAATGCAATTTACGCTCCTCATGGGTCATCTGGAAACAGTCGCTTTATGTTTTTAAATATAGGGGTTAGGCTGCGTACATCCGATCCCCCCCCACCCCGCAATGAGCGGGAGCCTTTTGAGACACTGGAATATGTTGTTGTTGTTGTTGTAATTAATTTGTTGTATACATTTAAAATTATCGCTTTCTTGCTTCCAACATGAAGAAGGTTATAAGTTTACACGAAGTATCTGCATTCATGCATAATATTCAGATTAGAGATGCCTCGTGAGGAGGGTGAAATGTAGATAATATATTATTAAAACAAAAATATGAAATTAATTATGAAATTTACCAGTAATTCCTAGATGATTGTCTACAAATTAAAAAACTTTCGAGTTAATTTTAATTTTCTTATAATTCATCCCTAATTTGTAACTAAATGGAATATTAGCACAACTTTTCGTTGTTTAACTATGAAGTTCTGTCCATCATTAATTATTTATTTTCTAGTAGCACACTTTTAATCAGTATTACAAATTGATTTCACAAATTGAACCAGTCGAAATAACTTTACTATTTCTTACAATTTTACATTTTTCGAGAGCTCCTCTTTAAGTTATGGTAATATATAATATAATATAATATAATATTAATTAATTATGAAATTTCTAGAATGCATAATATATGGTAGTCTGCAAAAACAAAAAGAAAAATAAAGGGTAAATGTCCAACATATTATGGCTGGAAATATTAGAATTGGTAGTGTAAAAACTCTATTGACCTATGAGTTGGAATGCTTGATGAGCTGCAAAACTATAGATAGGAATTTGGATGTAATATCAAATTATTATTTGAAAGAATCAGTGATTTAAAATAGAATAATTTAAAAGTTGAGATTTTATTTAGACATGAATTTTAAATTTTTTAAATTGTACTTTCTCTAATAGACATGAAACTTTCACATTTTATGAAAATTATCAGATTTTTTCTAACTCTTATACCATCTTAATTACTAAATGAAAGAATAATGATCATTTTCAGTTTTTCACCACTTTATGCCTTACTAGTGTCTTTGTATGTATGATTTCTTATGTTGTTGTAATTATAATGTAATTAAATAGCTATTATCAAAGTGTTCCCTAATGCATTTTTGAATTAATGTGACAAGTGTTTGTTGCCTATTTGGCAATAATTATGGGTACATAGGTTCAATATTTCCTGAAATTTTTCTTTTAAGTTATGACTTTTTCTTAATCATTGGAATGAACCTAAAGAGCCTATGTGTGTGTTTTTTGGATAGAATAGCCAGAACATGTGGCAACCTGGATGATAAATGTGTGACATGAGAAAACATGTAAATCAACAATAGGGAAGGACTCGTAGAGCCTGATGACACGATAAAAAGATGAAAATGATATATATCTTATATAAATAATGTAAGCACAATGAAAGAATATTAACTGATACCACTAATAAGATTCTCATGTGGTCATTATTGATGGTGGTACTTTAGGACTTGATATGAGCCTCCTTATGGGCTATACAATATCGTTCACGTAATTATATGACATTTTGATTTCAGGAAATACAATTATAATAGATTTATATTCTTGTGTTCTAAACTTTTCTTTTTCACTAAGTATTTATCTTAGACCTCCAATTTCGTAATGCCTTGATTTTTTTTTTATCAAGAATAATTATGTGTTAAGTTTTTCATTAAAAAAAAAATACTGCTTCTAT
Source organism: Solanum clarkiae (assembly GCA_011800125.2). Lineage (NCBI taxonomy): Eukaryota > Viridiplantae > Streptophyta > Magnoliopsida > Solanales > Solanaceae > Solanum > Solanum clarkiae. Next base: position 11,365 of record JAABOM020003986.1, on the reverse strand, counting down.
CTTTTCTCATTTAAAAAATTGTACTGTTTTATTCTATTTAACCTCATTCAAATAGAAGAAATCAAGAAAAAATTATTGTCTTTTTCGCTCACACTTATATTATTTTATTTTTTAAAAAACTCCTCTTGTATTCTCCTCCTTCAAATTTTTTGACAAGTTAGAATAATACTATGTCAAAAATATGAAATAATAATGGTTAATAGGGGCATACTGTAAATTCGTTTACAATATGTCTACGCTGATTTAAATTCATCTCGACCCAATAATTTACTAATCCGCCATAAAATGACATAACCCTTTTTGTACTTTAGAAATATCCAATCCACAGATAAAAACAAATCAAATTTTTTTACTAAATCTTGTAATTCCCTGAAATTGTAGTTCAATTGGTCACAAAATCAATTTTCAGCCCACAACAAATGGGCTACAACAGGATTAGCCCACCAGCTTTGTCTAAAAGAAAAGGAATGAGATAAAAAGGGTTTGGGCATGATTCATGAAGGAAAATATTTTTTCTTTTTAAATGCTTTTTCAAAATTGACTTATCTTCTAAAAATATGTTTCAATATTAGCTTTGGAGAGTGAAAAATGGTTTTACAAACCACAAGTAAAGATTTTGCATAACGTCGTTAGAATTTCTGGAGACTCGTAGGGAGTCGAAAAAGAGATCCTAATATTTTGCATGACATCGTTAGAATTTCTGTCACGACCCAAGCCTAGGGCCTAGACGTGACACGACGAATGGGGAACCCGAAGGGACCCCAAACAAGCCTCTAGCATATCATATACACATCCTTGGTTGCGGAAGCAAAAATAAGATGATAACAATTATAATAAAAGGGAAGCCAGACTAAGAGAAGTCTTTCATAATAGCATAAGCATAATAGGAGTTGAGCTCGTAATTACAAACTAACATAATATCCAACAATACCTCTACTAGTGGATGGGGCGGAGCCCAAGACATCTCTCAGGCTCACCCTCATAGATAAGTATCTAAAACATACATAATAAAGTCTTAACAAGCATGAATGAAAAGTAGATATTGTCCTTGGAGTTGAGGACTCCCCAAAAGCTTCCTTCAAATGAACCAAACTAGCCACGTGGAGGAGGATGCAATAGGAGCTCTGGTTCCTACATTGTGATATCATGTAGGCATAGAGTATGCGTTAGTACTTGGAATGTACTAAATATGCGGGGCGCAATGCAACAAATACATAAGCCATAATAATCAAGATGCATAATCGTAAGCAATGAATATAATCTCAATATGACATGTATGATCGATGCTTGTAGTAAAACATGCATGTAAACATTCAACTTGCATATATACATACATATGTGGGAGGAGACCTTAACCGACATATAAGACCAAGCGAGCTACTACTTGAAATTCCGAAGCATGACACCCTCTCGGAAAGCTGTGGTCTACTTGCCAAGGTAAACGAACTTGACCCCACTTGAGGGGAAACATGAACTAGATGGATCATTTAGAGACTAAAGACTTTATATAAGGACCTCTTGAGTCGAGTCCTACCTTAAGCCTCAATCGGTGCTAAGTCTAATCCCACAAAATACTTGAAATAATCATCAATATAGTCGTAACATGCGTAACTTGTAAAGACATGATAACTTGTCATGAGTAGCTCATTCACATACTTAACCCCTACATGGGCATATATCTTATACTAGAGGGTCGAAAACAACACATGGACTTGACCCCTTCTAGTAGATATTGCATTTCACATGAGGGTAGAGACTTGTAACATGCTTGACCCCTACTAGTGAGCTTAACTTGAACATAAGGGTAAAATAGTAATCATGCTTGACCCCTCAAATAGATATAATTACTTACAAGAGGGTAAAATTATAAAATAAGGCTCAACATGTCACTTGTAAATCATGAAACCTTTCATGAGTTTAATACATGCTTGGGAGCCCATAATTATCATGAAATCACTTGACTTGCAAATCATGCAATAATTCATCTTTAACTTAAAAATTCTTGTCATGTAGTTTAATCAAACATGGTGAGTATTTGAAAACATGTACAAACTATGCAATTTACAGAGTAATAACCATAAGAGAGTAAAATCATCCATTTTAAAGTCATGAAAATCAACCCACCAACATAGTAGTAAAACCCTTGTTCTGGGTATCATGGAACCCATCTCAAAAGTTCACAATAGTTCATAGTTTTCATAGCTCATATCATGCATAGTCTCAATAGATATAAATCAACTCATAGAATAAGCTTAAAATGGATATTTATACATAATCAATCAACGTTTGATAAACCCTAATATAGTTCACATTTATAATGCATAATAAGAGATACTCAAAAAGAATGGTACTTGAAATCCTGAAGTTTTCATAAAAGGAGAGGGTTGGGCTCCACGGGTGAAAGGACCCATAGATGAAGACCCACATACCTAAAGCTTGAAATTCTTGAAGCAAAAGTTGAGAAATGCTTGAGACTTGACTTGGGTTCTTGGAATCAAATACTTGTTCTTGAGATTATTGAGATTGAATGGAGGGTTTGATAGTGTATTGGGAGGATTTTGAGAATGTCTTTTGAGAGTTTGAAGGTGAGAAATGGCTAAGTATAGAGGTATTCACGTTTAAATGGGTATTGAGTTATTACCCAGATGCCCTTGGATAAAACAAAAAAACTAGGAAAAATTTGCATTGGTCCGCGCCCCAGACACGGACCAGGCGCGGAGGGGGATTTGTACTACTGCGCACCCCAGGCGCATCGCGGCCTGGTGTGCAGGATCTATGGAAATCAGTCCCATTGCAAAAATTATTTTCCACTATAGGTCTTCTAAAATCCGAGGCCTACACTTTCCCACTCAATTTTGCCCCCGAATGAGAATATGAAGTTGGATTTTCAAAATCACGCACGATTTTTGAGATATCTGGAAAATACACTTATGGGGCATCCTAAAGCACATGAGAGGTGTTTCAATATCTCCCCCTATGGAACATTAGTCCCCAAATGTCAAATAAATATATATAAATGAAGTAATCATGAGACTTTCAGCCCAACATGAATGCATCAAAACATCATTCTTAAAAAGTTTCACACACATATGTATCAAAAATCATCAAAACTTGTCACCATGAACATGTATGCATGCAAAAATGACATGAGGACTGAAACTTAAGACTCGAAATCATAGATAGGACTTAAATCATTACCTTCGGCTTAAGTAGAGTGGAAGAGGTATGGGCATCACTTTTTTATGTCCGCTTCAGCTTTCCAAGTAGATCTTTCAATTTGATGAGTCCTCCAAAGGACTTTGACGGATGTCACATCTTTGTTCCTCAACCTTTTCACTTGCCTATCCAATATCTCTATCGGGACCTCTTCATAGGTCAAGTTATCTTCCACAATACCCACAACTTCTAAGGGCACTATAGCACTTGGGTCACCAACACATTTCCTCAACATAGATACATGGAAGACCGGATGAACCACGTTCATATCCATAGGCTACTCCAATTCGTAGGCAACCTAACTAATTCTCCTAAAAATTCTATATGGTCCCACAAATCTTAGGCTTAATTTCCCTTTCTTGCCAAACTGGGAACATACCCTTCATGGGTAAGACGTTCAAATAAATCCAATCATTAATATTAAATTCAAGGTCTCTCCTCCTCACATCAAAATAAAATTTTTGTCTACTTTGAGTCGTCTTCAGTCTCTCCTTTATCAACTTCACCTTCTCCAATGCTTTCATAACTAAATTTGGGCCTAACAAAATCATTTCTCTCACTTCAAACTACCCAATGGGGGATCTACAATGCTTCCCATATAAAGCTTCAAAGGGAACCATGCCAATAATAGTGTGGTAGCTATTGTTGTAAGCAAATTCAATAAGTGGAAGATGTTCATCCCAACTATCCTTAAACTCCAAAACACAAGCCCTAAGCATATTCTCAAGAATTTGGATAGTCCTTTTGGCTTGGCCATCCATTTAAGGATGAAAAGTTGTTCTAAGCTTGACCTTGGTACCAAGACCCCTTTGGAAGGATCTCCAAAAATGAGAAACGAATTGAGCACCACGATCCAAAATAATGGACAAGGATATCCCATGAAATCTAATCAACTTATGAATATACAACTTGGAATAAACTTGGACACCATACGTTGTTTTAACTGGTAGAAAGTGAGTTGATTAGTCATTCTATCAACAATAATTCAAATAGAATCAAAGTGTTTCCTAGTATTTGGCAAACCAATCATAATATCCAGATCTCTTCCCACTTCCAAGTAGGAATTTTTATGTCTTGGGCTAAATCACTCGATATCCCTCTTCCCAATATGTTGTCTTCGGCTTTCACTTGTTGGCAATTGTGACAACCGACTACAAACTAGGCAATATCCCTCTTCACACTTCCCTACCAATAGATCTCCCTCAAGTCTCCATACATTTTATTGGAACCAGGGTGAACAAAAGAGGATGAATTATGGGCCTCTTTCAAAATCAACTCCTTCAAGTCGTCCACATTAGGCACACATAGCTTACCTTGGTACCTAAGGGCACTATCTCCCCCTTGGGAGAAAACCTCCACCTTACCATCCTTCACCAAAGCTTTCAATTCTAGCAAGGCGGGATCAGGGTCATGTTTTGACTTGACCTCCTCAATCAAAGAAGATTTGGAATCATTAAAAACCACTACACCACTATTTTCAACTTCATCCAATCTCACTCCCAACCTAGCCAACCGGTGTACTTATTTAGTCACCTCCTTGTTACTATCATCAACATGAGCTAGACTACCCATGAATATTCTACTCAGAGCATCGCCATAACATTACCTTTGTCGAGATGATAGTGCACACTCATGTGATAATCTTTAAGGAGCTCTAACCACCTTTTTTGCCTCAAGTTAAGATCTTTTTATGTGAAGAGACTCTTGTGGTCGGTAAATACATCTACATGAACCCCATACAAATAATGACATCATATATTCAAAGCAAACACCACGGCCGCCAATGCAAGATCATACGTGGTATAATTACGCTCATGCACCTTTAATTGCCTAGAGGCATATACTATAACCTTGCCATTTTGCATCAATACACACCCCAAACCAACCCTTGAAGCATCACAATAAACCACAAACCTTTCTAGCTTTTCCAGTAAAGCCAAAATAGGAGTGGAGGTAAGCTTGTGTTTCAAAGTTTGGAAATTCTTTTCACATTCATTGGTCCAAACAAATTTTTTCTTCTTTTGTATCAATTTTGTCAAAGGGGAAGCAAGTGAAGAGAAACCGTTCACAGATCTCTGGTAGTACCCCGATAAACCCAAGAAACTCCTAATATCCGTCGAAATCTAGAGCCTAGGCCAATTCCTTATCACCTCCGTCTTAGGGTCCACTTTAACCCTATCACCTGACACCACATGGCCTAGGAATGCAACCTTTTTCAACCAAAGTTCACACTTATCATATTTGCAAATAACCTCTCATCCCTCAAGATTTACAACATCACCCTTAAATGATTCACATGCTCTTCTTCACTCCGGAAGTAAATTAATATATCATCAATGAAGACCACCGCAAATATGTCAAGGTAGGGTTTAAAGACCCTATTCATGAGATCCATAAATATTATCGGTGCATTAGTCAACCAAAAGACATTATCACAAATTCAAAGTGCCCATACCTAGTTCGAAAAGTCATCTTGGGAATATCACACTCCCTCACCCTCACTTGGTGGTATCCGGACCGAAGATCAATCTTAGAAAAGTGACTAGCCCTTTGTAGTTGATCAAAAAGGTCATTTATCCTTGGTAGATGATACTTGTTCTTTGTGGTAAGTCTATTGAGTTGTCGGTAATTGATGCACATTTTAAGTGAGACATCTTTCTTTCTTACAAACAACACCGGTTCACCCCAATGTGACTTGCTAGGCCTTATGAAACCCTTCTCTAATAAATTCCTCAATTGATCCTTCAACTCCTTCAACTCTGTCGGGGCCATCTGATAAAGGGGAATGGAAATAGGTTGTGTATCGGAGAGAAGGTTTACACCAAAGTCTATTTCCCTTTTAGGAGGAAGTCTGGGAAGCTCATTGGGAAAGACATCTAGAAACTCCTTGACCACCAAAATCGACTCAATAAGAAGGATTTTAGACTCAACATCCCTAACCCTTATAAGATAGTAAATGCAACCTTTAGAAAATAATTTTTGGGCTTTAAGACAAGAAATGAACCTACCCTTAACCACCAAATTATGACTTTCCCACTCAAAGACGGGATCATTAAGGAATTGGAATCTAACTTTACGGTTCTACAATCAATGGAAGCATGATGTGCATGTAACCAATCCATCCCAAGAATAATGTCAAAATCCACCATGTCAAGTTCAATAAAATCACAAGGCAAGACTTTATGCAATACAGAGACAGGACAATCCCTATAGACTCTTCTAGCCATAATGGACTTACCAACGGGGGTAGACACTTCATAAGGTTCACATAATAATTCGGGAAACACATGAAGCTTATTGGCAATAAAAGGAGCAATAAAAGAAAGAGTGGCACCCGAGTCTAGCAATGCGTACATATCATAATAAAATACCTTTAGCACACATGTAACAATATCGGGCACCTCATCTACTCCTTGCGTTCCTTGGAGAGCATAAAATCGATTTTGCCTTGGAGCACCCCCTTGTTGGCTTCCCTTAGCCCTTTGACCTATATTAGCACCTTGGCCTTGAGGACGACCATCCATACCCTTATTTTGAGCATGTAGGCAATCAATAGTCTTGTGACCTACTTTACCACAACCATAGCAAGTACTAGAGTCCCTCAAGCATGGACCAACATGATTTCTCCCACACTTTTGGCATCTAAGATTAGTCATCCCATCATTGCCACCTTGAAACCTTGGGTTAGACACTCCATCATTAGAAACCTCTTGTTTGGAGCATTAGAGGACCCTTGGCCTTGGAATTTGTGACCTTATTGAAAACGGTCATCTTTAGCACCTTTGAAACTACTATCAACCTGAGCCCTCCTAGACTCGCCACTCCTCCTCTTTCTAAGTTTCTCCCCCTCAAGTTGTTCTGCATATGTCATGAGCCGAGACAAGTCCATATCACCCACTAGCATAGTGTATCCGCACTCTTCATTCACCAAATCGGACACGCCCGACACAAATTTGTTAATTCTTGATCTAGGGTCGGCAACCAAATGAGAAGCATACTTTGATAGCTTGTTGAATTTGAGGGTATACTCCCTCACGCTCATGGAGCCTTGCTTGAGATTCATGAACTCCATCATTTTTGCCTCTCTCAACTCAATAGGGAAGAACCGATTAAGGAAGGTGGCCTTGAATTCCTCCTAAGGAATGGCATCATTGTTTCCCCTTTCCAATTTCCCTTGAGTAAACCAAATTTGGGCCACACCATTGAGTTGATAGGCTGCTAGTTTCGCCTTCTACTCTCTATTCACCCCATGATAGCAAGAACCTTATACACCTTATCAATAAACTCTTCGGGATCTACCTTCGCTTTGGATCCATAGAACTCTAGAGGGTTCATCCTTGTGAAGTATCTCACCCTTGAGGCCGGAGTAGGAGAATGAGGAGCTTGAGCCCCTTGATTCAATTGGTTGGTCATAGCATGGGCCACATAGTGATGTCATTCTGGAACTCAACTTGAGTAGCCCTTCTATCTTGAGGAGCTTGAGGTGCGGGATGAGCTGGTTGCTCCTTCGGTGTGCGGGCCCTCCTTGGTCTTCCTCTTGGTAGTGGCATGATCTAAAAGAGTAAAATAACGTTTGTTAGGGGAGGAAGTCTTATCTTTACATCTAGAGCACGGCATAGATCACGAAGAAGTAAAATATTTCCTAAAATGTCTCAAAGCCTCCTATTCATAGTTATGGCGCACTTCACAACCATGAATAAGACTCTACTTGATGCAGTGTGTTGGATTTCCGAGGACCATTAACAACCTAGTGCTCTGATATCATGTTTGTCACGACCCAAGCCTAGGGCCTAGACATGACATGGCGAATAGGAAACCCGAAGGGACCCCAAACAAGCCTCTTAGCATATCATGTATACATCCTTGATTGCGAAAGCAAAATAAGACGATAACAAGTGTCAACAATAAAAGAAAAGTAGGACTAAGGGAAGTCTTTCATAATAGCATAAGCATATTAGTCACAGTTTGTTGATCAAAATATCAACTAAAAATTAATAAAAATATTCTTTCATCTGAAAAATTACTAATGAATATAGATATATTGTATTAGGATCAAAATATTTTCTATCAGGACTAAGTTTCTTGCGGGATACATATTATCCTACTAGTTCTAAGAGCTTAACATTAAATCTACTTCATGTAAATATTTAATATTTATTTCAGTAGACTGATTTTTCTTTTATTTCTCTATTTAAATTCTAAAAAAGTTTGTTGAGTAGCCTATTTATTGTTGTCTTACTCTTTTTTTCCTTTGAATTTATGACATGATTGTTGACACCCAATTTTAACCATCCACATTATAAATTAATTATCAAGCTTCTTAAATTTTTAACAATTTGAAATAATTATTTTTAAAAAAAATTAAAAAATCGAAAAAAATATTTTAAGTTATTTTGGTATATTTTCTTTCATATACTTTTTACATATGTAATTTTACACTTTTTCATAATTATTCAAAAATAAAAAGAATTACATTCTTATTTATTATCAAAATTATTTTCAAAATTAAATAGTTCATATTTGAGTTAATTATTTCACTTAGTTAATTTTGAAGAAGCTCTTTAATTGATATAATTTAATGCTCCATGTATCTTTAAAATTCAACCCGTGCTCCTAACCCTGTATGTTCCTCTTTTTTTTTCCTTTTACTTTAACTTTTTTCTTTTTCTTTTTCTTTTTCCTTTAACTTTTCTTTTCTAAGTGGGATCACGTGTCCCCTTTTTTTCATTTTCTCTTCTTCTCCTCACATGCACATTATCACCTCCCTCTCATCTTTCATCTTTCTTCAAACAAGAAGACACACCAACAACAAAAACATGAACGCCCAATGCCAACAATTCAAACGGCTCCAATCACAACCACCCGACAATCCCTAACTCCTCTCAAATGGAGGATTCAAATTTTGAATTCAATTTCCCCCCAATTCTTGCCCTAATTTTGGCTATAAAATCCCCCTTTCATCCATTAGCAGAGGGCAGATTTTTGGGGATCAAAAAGCATCATTGAATTTCCATTTGGGAGCAGTTTTCCACCTTTGAAATACCTTTAGAAATTTCATAAGCAAGTTCAATTTTTGATTTTCCTAAGACCAGAAGTTCCTCTTTCCAAGGTTAAAAAGTTCATAGAAAACTATTTCCTGTGGGTAGGATTCGCTTCTAAGGTTATTCTTCTCAATTCGTTGCTCCAAAAAAGGTAAATATCTTTTCAATTAATCACTTGTTTTAGTTCATCTTGCTTGTAGCGTTAGTGGATAGATTGTAGCTTGTTGTTATTAGTTTAGCTATTTTTGTTAGTTTGCAGTTTGACATGGTCATTGTTAAGATTTGCTTGTGCTATATCTATGCGAATGAGTTCTCTTTATGTTTCTTTCTACCTTTTGATAGCTTTTCTATCTTTTGAATGGCTGTTGATTGCAATAGCTAAAAGACTCACTCGGCATGAGTATTTTGTCATCATTTTGTTGGATTCATGTTCTAGTTTGTTCATGTTGTTGTTTCTAGTAAATTGTTTTAAGTATGAACATAAGAGAATGTAGTACGAATTTTGACTTTTAATGTGGTCTCAATAGGTTTAACGGTATGTTACATCCTGCACAGGGTAGATAAATCGAGTCCTAGCCTTCAAAAGTTGATATTCCTAATTATTCTTCAGATTTTCAGCTTGTTGTTGGATCTTATTTTCTTTTATGAAGCTTATTACATGAAAAGAATGAGTGAATTTTATTTTTGTTTCTTGATATACGTAGTCCGTTTTCTGAGAGCCTTTCTTACTTATTATGAACTATTTGAAAGTTTTGTTGTTGCATTTTCTTGACTTGCTTTAATTTCATCTGGTTAGTTTAAAGATATGACTAGTTCACCAACTTCAGTTATAAAAAGAGGTTTATTTTAGCATCATCTATTGATTTTCATGTTATTCTCCTTCTCAGTCCTAAGCGAATTTGCATTAGCAGTGGTTCTTTTTTTTAATAGGATATTTGATTTTCCTTCCCCAAGTTATGCTTTAGATTATCCCTTGTTCATATACTAATTATTTTTCTTTTCTTTATTGTATGAAATCCTCGTGAGTTCATCGGGACTCCCTCATCCACTTTTGCATTCTGATGGGCTATTGTGACGGCCCGCCACTTATTCTTAAAAATAAGAAAGAATCTAGAGTCAATGAGAAGAAACTAGAGTCTTGGAGAGATTTCTGGAAGACTCTAGAACATTATGGATAGCTCTTGAAGTTCCTTGGAAGACTCTAGATAAGTGTGGATTCTCTAGAGATGTGTGGAAGACTCTAAAGATGTATGGAACTCTCTAGAGATGTGTGGATGACTCTAGAGATGTGTGGAACTCTCTAGAGATTTGTGGAAGATTCTAGAATTATATAGAAATATCTTGTAGTCTTTAGTTCTCTCTAGAATAGTATGGAAGATTCTAGAGAGGGGACTAAAGTGTAAATAAGTGGGGGACTTGTAAGTAATTATTAATTATACTTTGGCCCCTAGGTGGTAGTATAAATAAGAGGGCCACCCATTTATACAGACCATCCAAGAAAGTGTAAGCAATCTTCCAAGTGTTAAGGAAGTCTCCTTTCTAAAAGCTCTCTTGTCTTCTTAATCCAGCGTTCCCTTAGCAATCAAGAATTGAAAGGGTTACTAGTATTTGCAAGATCGTGAAAGATTCGTGAGCACATCGACTAGTGTCGCACGAAAGTTCTAGCGTGAGTTCTAGGTCAGTGACAAAGTGGTATCAGAGCCGGTTCGTACTAAGGGAAGCATGGCAAGTGAAGGAGACGCCACTAGCACTGCCAACGTTATACTGAATGTTGGTAAGAAATGCAAGGGAAAGAAAAGCTCCAAGAAGATTGAGGAGGTGCCAGTTGGACCAACACCAAGCGAGGCCATAATAACCCACTCACTTTCAACCGTTGAGTTGAGTGACGATGAATGAAGCCAAGATCTCACCGATGTCATGCTCAACAGAGGATGGGTCGCAAGTGTGGGTGCTACCAGGTGTTATGTCGAAAAATGGTCGGCTTTTAAAAAATAAAAATTTAAAAATTGAAAATTGTATCGAAAATCAAAAATCAATCTAAACTCAATTAATTTAAGCAAAATTAATTCTTGAAATTCGAAAAGACACAGAGTCGCCACCTAATTTTA
>JAABOM020003956.1:0-20433 GCA_011800125.2 Solanum clarkiae | reverse complement strand
CTACTATATATTCTTGGATTGTAAGAAGCTTCTCGACGAACAATGTGCCGGCCCATTTCTTGTATCAATTGGTGTACAATAATGCGACCTTTTAACATAGTGATCAAACATTTCTCTATGAGAACTTTAATGCCAATGACAGGGCTAAAATGAAAACTCTCAAGTATTCTGGTCACTGAATCTCTCTTCCCTGAAAAGAAGCATGCAATGTCTTAAGAATATCTTTTGCTCAATACTGCGGAGACCAGTGAAACGTGGTTCGAGTTTCTTCAAAATTTCTTCTTCTGGGATTTGTTTCAAATGCTCCACTTCACTTATCATTAATAAAACCTCTTCCATACAAGAAACTGCCCAGGACTTTCAGGGCTAGCGGAAGTCCACCAGTATGCTGTATCACTTGAGCTGATAGATCCTCAAATTCTCTGGTAGGGTGTTTTTCCTTGAAAGCATGTCGTTTAAAAAGTTGTAAACTTTCATATTCATTTAAAGTTCTCACTCTGTATATCTTTTCAGTCTCATAGTTAACAAGCAAGTTTTTGTTTTTGGTTGTTATGATGATTCTACTTCTGCGAACAAACCATTCACGCCCCCCGGCAAATGCATCTGACTGATCTATATGATCAGCAACATCCAGACATAATTAACTATAATTATATAGTCCTAACAACATTTCACGGCTTCAAATTTCAGGATTACAAGACAGAGACTCACCTATGCAAACATAATCAACGCAGTGACAATCCACACTATTCTTCAAATGGAGATTCAAATTTATGCGCTTACAACTTGTACACATTATTGTTCTCATAAATTAAATCATTACAGTTCTACTACATCAATAAACTAACTTACCATGGGACACACGTGCAATGCACATGCCCAAGACTAGTAAATGTAAATATGGTAATTACATCATTATGACAGTGTGTGATGTCATAGGCTGTTATTCTATAAGCAGCTCCGACTCTGGAGGGGCTCGAGGATGTTCACCCGAACTCTCTCAGCAAACTATTATATTATATTATACGCTTTTAGTTTTTTTGTACATATAAAGAGAGAGTTTGAATCCCCAAACACAAGACTAGAGGTTGCTTTAACTCTAGGTTCTCTATAAAAACAAAAAACATATATTTTGACACACAGAACCACTACATAAGTTAACAACAAAAGCATAATGATCCCTCTTGAGTTTATTTGGATTAGCTTCTCCAGCTCTTCATTTTGAAACATGTATGTATGTACTACCTAATTATAGTACTAGTAGTCATTACTACAACAGTTTCCTGAAAGTTCAGTTGCATATACTCTCGAGCAAACTCTAAAGAAAATATCAGTAATTCTAACTTTTAACTAGTCGATTATACTCAAATGATTGACAGATGACTTGTATCGAAAAATTCAAAAGAAAAATTGAGCAATGATGGTCTCAAATTGGTTTATTCTAACCTGATGTAAGGACCGGGATTTTTGTATAGCTTTAGTGATGCTTGGGATTTGGTTTCGGAAACTTTTGGGCCAAGGTGACATCTTATAGAAGCCTACAGGAGCTGTGTGACCCCTGTATGGGACCCCTACATCAGTTTAAACGCTTTCATTACTATTCGTTCTTATTCTAAACACTTAGCTTCTCATTCACTCGCTCAAACGCTATCCGAATCCTCTTTTCGAACTCTAACCGGGGGATTCCCATGGAACCTCCAAGATCAACCTAACTTCACTTTCAAGCCTTCAGTTCAGGCTTATTTATGTTGTTTAGGGCCATCATGGGTCTCCTACATCAAGTCAAGTTCAAAGGAATTTCATTAGCTAAGTATTTCACAAGTACCGATAGAAGGGTCAAGTTTAAATGATCATATCTCTTAGCATAAAATGAATTGGGTGACCCACAAACTATCAAATCAAAGCTCTTTGAATTAGTTTTCCAACGCTTTTGGTATCACCTCATTTTGAGTTCGGATGAAGAAGTTATGTCCGTTTTTGTAAAGTTCTCCCGTGTTGTGTTGCTTTCATTTTTCTAAGGCAAGCCACACGGGCACCCATACGGGCTGTGTGGCTTCTCATGAACCGTGTGGGTGTGCTATCATAAAATTTCTGCCCAAAATTATATTTTAAGTGTGGAATCACGTCTCGTGACTTGGTACCTTTATACGGGCATTTATACAGCCTGTGAAGCCCTATACAGTCCGTGAAACCTTCTTTAGAACCGCCTTGTCTGGAAGAAAATTTCAGAATTTTTTTCTAAGTGTGGTCATACGAGCTGTCACACGGACCGTGTGACCTCAACGGCCCGTGAAGCCCTCCGTGTGGTTAATTTTGTAAAAATTTTCTACGTATGGGGTTTCCATTTCGAACTTCCATCAAGCAAAATTTTCTCTATAGACATCTCCAACACCGCAGGTGCTTTCTTCTCATTCAGGTGAGCAGAAACAACCTAGTAGATTTGTCGTACCTGGCTAGGATGTATTTCATTCTAGCCAACTTCAAAGGGAAACTAAAAGATCGAGGATTGACAGGGCAAATGATACTTTGTATCCTCAGAAAAGGACAAGTGATCAAGGTTATGTGTTGGATGAAGAGTATGGTTTTGGTCCATTTGGAAGCGATGTTCCTTCAGGTCCTGTTATAGTCAGTCAAGCAAATAATAGTGATGCAGGAATTTCTGCAGGACAGCACCATTCTGGCCATGGCATCACATGGCGCGACGTTATCGCCAAGAATGGAACATCTGTTGTCCTGCTATCTGTGTTCCTACTGGGGAAAGTATAAAATGTGATATATAAAGTATTCTTGTACTTTTCTTGTTGCTTCATGAAGGAAATATCAGCTTTTTGAATTGCCACTATGATTAAATATATTTCTCAGCTTGTTTTCTCTAGCTCTATGATTTATGCATGTGCCATATTACTTTTAATAGGTGTAAAATGCGGCAGAGACAACAAGCTGATGAGAAATCATAGAGGCAGAGACAAGAAGCTGAGAAATCTATTAAATCATTGGGGCAATTCAAAAAGCTGATATTTCCATCACGAAGTAACAAGGAAAGTAGAAGAATACTTACATCTCACATTTTATACTTTTCCCAACAGGAACACAGATAGCACGACACAGAGGTTCCGTTCTTGGCGATAATGTGGTGCCATATGAAGTCATGGCAAGAATGGTGTTGTCCCGGAGAAACTCTTCCATCACTGTTATTTGCTTGGTTGACTATAATAGGACTTAAAGGAACATCGTTTCCAAATGGATCCAAACCATACTGCTCATCTAACACAACCTTTATCACTTATTCTTTTCTGAGGATAAGAAGTACCATTTGCCCCATCAATCCTCGATCTTTTAGTTTCTATTTGAAGTTGGCTAGAATGAAATACATTCCAGCCAGGTATGGCAAATCTACGAGGTGGTTGCTTCTCACCTAAAGGAGAAGAAAGAACCCACGGTGTTGGAGATGCCTGTAGAGAAATATAGCAGAAGAAAACTCTAATCTAGAGACCTTCTACTAGTGCAAGATTGTTAACTAAGATAGGAAGATTCAACTAAAAAAGGAGAAACTATGTATGAGTGAAGACAACTTGAATTGGATTCAATTTTGGTTGATTATAAATGACTATGTCCATACCGATTTACACTGTTATTCGGTCTAGCAGCTCAGATTGAAATCATTCTAGATATATCTACAAGAAATATCTAGGTAACTTTATGCAACAAAAATATAGATTATTCTATAATTTACCTCAAATATCTATACTCTACAGCATCTAGATTTTCCGAAGTACAAATATTCAAGATATTACTCTACAAAATTCTAGAGAGTCCTACTAAATATATAAGATCTTTTTACCTCCAAAGAATCATCTTTATTTTTTATACTCCCCCTTAAAGTAATTTTTTGGAAACTAGCTTGTGCTTGTCGTGGAAGACCTTAAATGAAGCTTTGAGTCACTCCTTGGTGAAATTCTAGACAATTTCCCGCTGCCTAGCAATAATACGCAAGTGGATTACTCAAAACGTAAGCAGCCAAATCCAGTGCAATGCCTTATGCGAATGTTCTCAAAGATTAAAGACAAAGGTTATTCACTATGTAGAATTGAAAGAAGGCATCTGCAACACTGCAGGTGCTTTCTTCTCCTTCAGGTGAGCAGAAACCACCTAGTAGATTTGCCGTACCTACTGGGATGTGTTTAATTCTATCCAACTTCAAAAGGAAACTACAAGATCGAGGATTGATGGGGCAAATGATACTTCTTATCCTCATAAAAGAACAAGTGATCAAGGTTATGTGTTAGATGAACAGTATGGTTTGGGTTTATTTGTAAGCGATGTTCCTTCAGTCCGATTGTAGTCAGTCAAGCAAATAACAGTGATGCAACAATTACTCCGGGACCGCACCATTCTGGCCATGACTTCATATGGCGCGGTATTATCACTATGAATGGAACATCTGTGTGTCATGCTATCTATGTACCTATTGGGGAAATTATAAAATGTGAGGTGTAAGTATTCTTGTGCTTTTCTTGTTGCTTCTTGAAGGAAATATCAGCTTTTTGAATTGCCTCTGTGATTTAATAGATTTCTAAGCTTGTTTTTTCTGCCTCTATGATTTATGCATGTGCCATATTACTTTTAGCAGGTGCAAAATGCGGCAGAGACAACAAGCTGATAAGAAATCATAGAGGCAGAGATAACAAGCTGAGAAATCTACTAAATCATAGGGGCAATTCAAAAGGCTAATATTTCCTTAAAGAAGAAACAAGGAAAGTACAAGAATACTTACATCTCACATTTTATACTTTCCCCAACAGGAACACAGATAGCACGATACACAGATGTTCCATTCTTGGCAATAATACCACGACATATGAAGTCATGGCCAGAATGGTGATGTCTCGGAGAAATTCATGTGTCATTATTATTTGCTTGACTGACTATAAAGGACTTGTAGGAACATCGCTTCCAAATGGACCCAAACCATACTGTTCATCCACTACATAACCTTGATCACATATTCTTTTATGAGGATAAGAATTATCATTTTCCCGATAAATCCTCAATCTTTTAGTTTTCTTTTGAAGTTGGCTAGAATGAAATACATCCCAGCCATGTACGGCAAATCTGCTATGTAGTTTCTACTCACCTGAAGGAGAAGAAAGCACCTGCGCTATAGGAGATTCCTGCTTCTGATTCTACTAAGTGAATAACCTTTGTCTTTAATCTTAGAAAACATTCACATAAGGCACGCACCGGATTTGGCTGCGTAAGTTCGAGTAATCCACTTGTGTATTATTGCTCAGCGGTGGGAAATTGTCTAGAATTTCACTGAGTGACTCAAAGCTTCATTTGAGTTCCTCCATGACAAGTGCGGGACCGTTTCCAAGAAATCACTTTAAGGGGGAGTGTGAAAAATAAAGGTGATTTTTTGGAGGTACAAAAGATCTTAGATATTAAATAGAACTCTATAGAATTTTGGAGAGTAATATCTTGGGTATTTCTAAGTAGGAAAATCTAGATGCTCTAGAGTATTAGATATTTGAGGTAAATTATAGAATAATATAGATTTTTTTTAGATAAAGTTACCTACATATTTCTTGTAGATATATCTAGAATGATTTCTAGACATCCATACACAAGTATAAATAGGGGTTGACATAGTAATTTGTAATCAACGAAAATTGAATCCAATTCAAATAGTCTTCTCTCACAGCAAAGTTTCCCTCTCTTTAGTTAAGTCTTCTGATATTAGTTAATGATCTTAGGCTAGCAGAAGGTCTCCATATTATACTTTTCTGGGTTGACATAGTAATTTGTAATCAACCAAAATTGAATCCAATTCAAGTAGTCTTCTCTCACAGCAAAGTTTCCCCCTCTTTAGTTAAATCTTCCAATATTAGTTAATGATCTTAGGCTAGTAGAAGGTCTCCATAATATACTTTTCTTCTGCTATATTTATCTACAGACATCTCCAACCCCGCGGATGCTATCTTCTCATTCAAGGGAGCAGAAACCACCTAGTAGATTTGCCGTACCTGGCTAGGATGTATTTCAGTCTATCCAACTTCAAAGGGAAACTAAAAGATCGAGGATTGATGGGGCAAATGATACTTCTTATCCTCAGAGAAAACAAGTGATCAAGGTTATGTGTTTGATAAACAGTATGGTTTGGGTCCATTTGGAAGCGATGCTCCTTCTGGTCCAGTTATAGTCATTCAAGCAAATAACAGTGATGCATAAATTTCTCCAGGACAGCACCATTCTTGCCATGACATCATATGGGGCAGCATTATCGCCAAGAATGGAACATTTATGTGTCCTGCTATCTGTGTTCCTATTGGTGGAAGTATAAAATGTTAGGTGTAAAGTATTCTTGTACTTTTCTTGTTGCTTCTTGAAGGAAATAACAACTTTTTGAATTGCCTCTATGATTTAATAGATTTCTTAGCTTGTTTTCTCTGCCTGTATGATTTATACATGTGCCATATTACTTTTAATAGGTGTAAAATGCTGCACAGAAAACAAGTTGATGAGAAATCATAGAGGCAGAGACAATAAGCTGAGAAATCTATTAAATCATTGGGGCAATTCAAAAAGCTGATATTTCCTTCACAAAGAACCAAGGAAAGTACAAGAATTCTTACATCTCGCATTTTATACTTTCCCCAACAGGAACACAGATGGCACGACGCACAGAGGTTCCATTCTTGGTGATAATGCGCCATATGAAGTCATGGCCCGAATGGTGCTGTCTCTTATTTGCTTGACTGACTATAACAGGACATAAAGGAACATTGCTTCCAAATGGACCCAAACCATACTGCTCATCCAACATATAACCTTGATCACTTATTCTTTTCTGAAGATAAGAAGTATCATTCGCCCCATCAATCCTCGATCCTTTAGTTTCTCTTTGAAGTTGGCTAGAATGAAATACATCCCAGCCAGGTACGGCAAATCTGCTAGGTGATTTCTTCTCACCTGAAGGAGAAGAAAGAACACACGGTGCTGGAGATGCCTATAGAGAAATATAGCAGAAGAAAATTCTAATCTGGACACCTTCTGCTAGCCCAAGATGGTTAGATATGATCGGAAGATTCAACTAAAGAAGGAGAAACTTTGTTATGAGAGAAGACTAGTTGAATTGGATTCAGTTTTGGTTGATTACAAATGACTATGTCCATACCTATTTATACTCTTGTACGGATGTTTCTTGAAATCATTCTAGCTATGTCTACAAGCAATATCTAGGTAACTTTATCTAACAAAAATCTAGATTATTTTATAATTTACCTCAAATATCTAATACTCTACAGCATCAATTTTCCTAAGTATAAATATCTAAGATATTACTCTACAAAATTCTAGAGTGTTCTATCAAATATCTAACATCTTTTGTACCTCCAAAAAATTATTTTTATTTTTCACACTCCCCTTAAAGTGATTTTTTGGAAACTAGCTTGCACTTGTCGTGGAGGAACTCAAATGAAGCTTTGATCACACCTTGGTGAAAATCTAGACAAGTTACCACTGCCGAGCAATAATACACAAGTGGATTACTCAAAGCATACGCAGCCAAATCCAGTGTGTGGCTTATGCCAACGTTCTCAAAGATTAAAGACAAAGGTTATTCACTGAGTAGAAGTGCAAGAAGGCATCTGCAAGTGCTTTCTTCTCATTCAGGTGAGCAGAAACCACCTAATAGATTTGCCGTATCTGGCTGGGAAGTATGTCATTCTAGCGAATTTCAAAGGGAAACTAAAAGATCGAGGATTGATAGGGCAAATGATACTTCTTATCCTCATAAAGGAACAAGTGATCAAGGTTATGTGTTGGATGAACAGTATGGTTTGGTTCCATTTGGAAGCGATGTTCCTTCAGGTCCTGCTATAGTCATTCAAGCAAATAACAGTGATGCAAGAATTTCTACGGGACTGCACCATTCTGGCCATGACTTCATATGGGGCGGCATTATCACTAAGAATAGAGCATCTGTGTGTCGTGCTATCTATGTTCTTATTGGGGAAATTATAAAATGTGAGGTGTAAGTATTCTTGTGCTTTTCTTGTTGCTTCTTGAAGGAAATATCAGCTTATTGAATTGCCTCTGTGATTAATAGATTTCTAAGTTTGTTTTCTCTGCCTCTATGGTTTATGCATGTGCTGTACTACTTTTAATAGGTGTAAAATTCAGTAGACACAAGAAGCTGATGAGAAATCATAGAGGCAAAGACAACAAGCTGAGAATTCTATTGAATCATAGGGGCAATTAGAAAAGCTGATATTTCCTTCAAGAAGAAACAAGGGAAGTACATAATACTTATATCTCACATTTTATACTTTCCCCAATAGGAATACAGATAGCACGACACACAGATGTTCCATTCTTGGCGATAATGTCGTGGCATATGAATTCATGGCCAGAATGGTCTTGTCCCAGAGAAATTCTTACGTCACTATTATATTATTTGCTTGGCTGACTATCATAGGACCTGGAGGAATATCGCTTCCAAATGGATCCAAACTATACTGCTCATCCAATACATAACCTTGATCACTTGTTCTTTTCTGAGGATAAGAAATATCATCAATCCTCGATCTTTTAGTTTCCCTTTGAAGTTGGCTAGAATGAAATACATCCCAGCCATGTATGACAAATCTACTAGGTGGTACCTGAAGGAGAAGATTGCACCCGCGCTGTTGGAGATGCCTATAGAGAAAAATAGCAGAAGAAAAGTATAATCTGGAGACCTTCTGCTAGCCCAAGATCGTTAACTAAGATCAGAAGATTCAACTAAAAAAGAGAAAGCTTTGTTATGAGAGAAGACTACTTGAATTGGATTCGGTTTTGGTTGATTTCAAATTGTTATATCCACCCCTATTTATACTTGTGTAGAGATGTTTCTAGAAATCATTCTAGATATATCTACAAGAAATATCTAGGTAACTTTATCTAACAAAAATCAAGATTATTCTATAATTTACCTCAAATATCTAATACTCTAGAGCTTCTAGTTTTTCCTAAGTACAAAAACCCAAGATATTACTGTACAAAATTCTATTGAGTTCTATTAAAAATCTAGATTATTCTATAATTTACCTAAAATATCTAATACTCTAGAGCATCTAGATTTTCCTAAGTACAAATACCCAAGATATTACTCTATAAAATTCTAGAGAGTTCCATTAAATATCTAAGATCTTTTGTATCTCCAAAACATCATCTTTATTTTTCACACTCCTCCTTAAGGTGATTTTTTGGGTGATTTTTTGGAAACTATCTGCACTTGTCGTGAAGGAACTCAAATGAAGCTTTGAGTCACTCCTTGGTGAAATTCTAGACAATTTCTTTCGGACTCCTCCTGCTTCTTTAAGTGATGAAGATTATTTATTTTTAATTGATCCATGTGACATATCTCTTTATTGAGTTACTAGACTCCCCCTTTCTCTTAGCTTCTTGACAATTGCATCATTCGGAGACACACCAAAGTTGAAAGGTTTGGATCTCCAGAGTTCAACAGTTTAAAACCTTCTCCTTCCAATGTAACACCATGATATAAAGATAATTCATCAATATCAACTCTCTTATCTGAGTCAACGGCGATCTGACCAGCAATTTCCTGTGAAGCCTCGCCATCATAATAGGATCTACCACCAGATCCAATAAAATTTCTATCAGCTTCAGAGCTTTCAAATATTATGTCGTTTCTCTCTGCATCTAAAACTTGGCCTTCAATATCAGTTTTTTATCTATTTGTTATTCTTCTTCTTCATTGGCTTCCAATGTCTGATCTAAGCCAACAATTGGCTTCGATATGGCTGACACTTTATCAAAGACCTCAACGTCTAATGCATCTCCCTTAATGCTTTCTCCATTAAGGTCACCACTAGTATATATAGTTTCAAATACTACTTCATGAGGATCTACTTCTTTGTTTTTCATATCATCCGTATAAACATTTTCGAAAGTTTCTTGCTTCATAGTGATGACATCAGTGTCTTCCTTCTCCATATGATCAACTGCATTATATTCTAAATCTTCAATCCAATCTCTTTCAAGATTGATGGAAACCATGACATCTATTTCTTGAGCCTCAGCTAAGAAGCACTTTCCCTAATCGACTTCTTCTTCTTCAATAGCTTTCTCAATTTGAGCCATATTGCTCTTCTTAACTCAACAATATTGTTTTATGTGGCCTATTTTGCCACATCGATAGCATTTGAGAGGCTTTTTATCATAATAGTTAAAAGACTCTTCTTTCCAGGTGAGCTTGAACCACCCGTGAATCGATTATACAACATGCCTCTTGCTTTTTCCTTAAAGTTTCTCTTTTTGGCTACAAGAGAATTTCCTTTCCCTTCATGAAAAAATACACTAGCCAACTGTTTGGCAAGTAACTCTTGTGACAACAATAAATTCTCAAATCCCTCTAAGGATGGTTGTTTAGCTCACCCTTGAATTGATGCCACAAATGGAATATATTCAGGCTTCAAAGCACAAAAGATAATTCTTCCCGTTCATGCTTCAGAGATAGTCTCCTCCAGATTCAACAAAGATATCTCAGAAAATAAGTTTTTATTCTTCAAAAAATACTTAGTGACAGAGAGATTACCTTGAATGGTGTTAGCTAGCTCATTCTCCAAAATATTTAGCCGAACTTCATTCTTCTTATTGAATAAACGGTCGAGGTTCCTTCACATTTTATGAGCTGATTTATACTTTATAATATGATAAAATCAAATAAACTGTAGGAGATTGACCTCTTCAGGATGAACTCCACCTTTGAATTAATCAGTTTCCACTTCTTTTGAGTACTACTATTCTCCAGTCCATCATCAGGAGCACTTGTGTTACTTCCATTAACAACATTCCATAAATTCTCACCCACAAGACATGATTTCATGTATGTCTTTCATATCTTATAATTGGACTGGTTCAACAACTCCATCCTAAGTTCATTAACACGACCACTAACGTCCACCTACAAGTACTAGTAGAATCAACCACTAATCAGATCTTGAAATAAATCCACAAGCCAATATATGGCTATGGCTCTGATACCATGTAGAGAATTATAGCAGAAGAAAAGTATAATCGGGAGACCTTTCTGCTAGTCCGAGATTATTAACTAAGACCGAAAGATTCAACTAAACAAGGGAAAGCTTTCTATTGAGAAAAGACTACTTGAATTGGATTTAATTTGGTTGATTACAAATGACTATGTCCACTCCTATTTATACTTGTGTAGGGATGTTTAAAGAAATCATTCGAGATATATCTTCAAGAAATATCTAGATTACTTTATCTAATAAAAATCTAGATTATTCTATAATTTACCTAGAATATCTATTACTCTAAAGCATCTACGTTTTTCCTAAGTACAAATATCCAAGATATTACTCTACAAAGCTTCCAATTTGGATCCCTCCATAATCAGTGGAGATGAAAGATCAAAGATTATTCACTAAGTAGAATAGAGAGGACTGAGAAGAAGTTCTTTTATATTAAAAAATCAGTTCTTGAATTTTGCAATCATATTGGAGGGACTTAAATATAATTACATTTCCTTTTCCTCCTCCATGCTCACTTATGAAAAATAGAGTTGCATTTTAATTATGTGACTCTTGTAAAAATTTCATTGATAAAAATAGATTATAAAAATACTAGTTTTAGCGTACACGTGCCTCACACGTGTCGTCTGATGGTTATGGTCAAACTTACATTTATACGTAATAATTGTTTGTCATAATGAATAAATGTTAAATGTGCTAATTACGTCATTATGACAATTTGTCACACCATAAAAATTGTAATTCACTAAGCAAGGGCGAATCTGGGGGTCCTCGAGGGCGTTCACTTGAACCCTCATAGCAAAAGGTTATATTGTATATATAAGTAACTAGTCCTGGACACGTGCATAAGGTCCCGTGCTAAAATTGTGTAGTATATATATCAAAGATCCTTTGCTAACTTTTGTATTTTGGGGAATATGCAACGATATATCCATCACATCAAACTTGCCCAAAAATAACTGTTAATAAATAAGCCTACAAAAAGGTAACATAAAAATCAATAGGAAAAATATAGCATCTCCAAGTCATATAATCAGGTATATTTTACCATAACAGATAATGGAACCATGGATTAATTAATATTTAATTTTGAGTTTGAATGGGTGATGAATGAAAAGAGTCGCACATTGATGGAATTCTTACAATGCTTCAACAATCCGCCTCACTTTGGCCTAACTTTTGCTCATTAGGACCCAATTGATTAGCACCTCCAGCGTGTTCCTCGTTTTGTTCAATGTTACATCATTATATTAAATATGTTTATAGCTATATTTTTGTGCTAGTGAACTCAATTTCATGATACAAAACTGTAAGCAATGTCATCAACATGTATGCATAATATACTACAATTTACAACGATTTAATTGAACAACAAAATAATCTAAATGCAAGAAAGATGCAGAGAGAGTAAGAATTCGTACGTCATCAATGAAGTCCTGGACTAATTCAATTCGGGTTTTGCATACTTTACAAAGCAAGAAATCCTCTTCCAGAAATTCATCAATAAACCAAAAACATCCGTCCCATTGTTTGCAGGATATGTTAAACTGTTGTAGGACAAAAAATCATAACAAACTGCTGGAAAATGAATGAAAAATATACTAGCAGCGAACAAGACATAAAATGTAACAGAAATCGTTAGTAATGTGAATTAAAAAATATGGCTAAGAATTATGATAGAGTAGACGCCTAATGAATTGATGCAGAGAGACCAGTTTTTTATTTAGGAATGAATTGAGTTGAGAAGAGTAATGTGGGTTTTATAAGGTGTGAAGGAAGTGGTTTGACATAAGAAAAAAGTTGTAATTTGAAGAGCACATTTTCACCTTGAATCTTGTCGGTGCATCCTTCAAAAGTTGCGGGTAAGAGCACCAAAATGGGATGGCCTAAGTCAGCAGCAATAAGGAGAAATATGCATATCAAGGGATTGAGAACATCAGGAGGTGAGACGAGGACGCGATGGGGAATAGTCAGACCAAAAAATCAACATAGCAACAACGACAAAGGGTGGTTAACTTACAGATCCAGCTTGATAGTGAAGCAAAAAGTCCTTTCCGAATGTTGCGATGGCGGCCAAGGGGTGCATCACACGGAATCCTGGGATTTAGAGCAAATCAGTGCCAGAATGCCAGTATCAAAAGAAAAACGAGGATATGGAGAAGCTTACAAGAACAACGGACACGATAGAAAGAGGAGAGCAACGAGTGCGGCCATTTTTGGAACCGGCAGAAACCTGTTGATGAAGACGAAGGACCAGATCTGGAATCTAAAGAGGCTAGGAAGAGGAAATGTGTAGACAACTCTAGAACCCTTTTCTTAGGGTTTTCATAAAATATCTGGAATTTTGGCCTCCGGATCACTGTAACAGATCAGACTTTTCTATTTTGAATAAAATGGGCCATTGGCCCAATATTTACTTTTAAAAAAAAAAAGTTCACCTTGAATGGATACTGTTGGAATGGATATGACTTTTTGTAACTTTTATGAGTGAGATGTTGATTTTTCTACGGATTGTGATTTTTTTTCCTGTGGTTGCGATTTGTCTAATAATACACAATTATGTTTTATTGATTTTAAATAGAGAACTTTTTTAAAAAAAATTACATAAATGGTACTTCCTCCGTTAGGAAAAAAAACCAGTTTGACTTGCCACTAAATTTTAAAAAACAAATAAGATTTTTCAATCTTGCAGTCTAAATTAAAGTTATGTCAAATGTACTAAAATGTCCTTTAGAGCTTGTTTGGATGAGCTTATTGATTTTAACTTATAAACCAAAAGCTATAAGTTATGAATCCTAGCTTATATCTTTTTACTTATTTTGTTCATTCTGCCTTAAAAATAAGTGTTTATAAGCACTTTTTAAATTTGCACAAACACTCAAAAAAATAATAAAAGTTATTTTGACATAAAAGCACTTAAAATAAGTCAATCCAAATATGCTCTTAATCTTGTGGGTTTAAACATGTCATGTGCAAGTTGAAATTAAAGTGTTGCCAAAAAAGAAAATAGGTCATTATTAATTACATGGACTAAAAAGGAAAATAACTCATTCTTTTTCAAATGGAGAGAATAATTATTAACAATTTAAAATTTAATATATATGGGAAAAGATTATGAAAAGTGAATTAATTTGAATATCAAAATATAAAAGGTAAAATCTTGATAATTAAAATCTACAGTTCTCATTTAATGAGAAACTTTTACTAGATCAATTAACATCCCTAGATCTTCCGATCAACGGTTCATAAAAAGTTTGTACCTATCACATGGACCAGCACTATCGTCCGTCGATGTCCAAATAATTAGCGGCTATGATTTATGCTCCAATACATTTTAAACTGCCACCAAATATAAAAACCCACCAAATCGCATCAGAATCTAGACATTTTGTTGATAACAAACAAAATGAAACGAGATTGAGAAAGGAAAAATATATATTTAACTCGCTAAATTTAATTTGCATTATTATGCAGCATTTAGTATTTCTTCCTATTTTTACCGTGCTCCATTCAAACTTGTTAAAATTTTTGTGTTTCTTTTTCTTTATTTTAGTAGTATTTTACATTAAGTTGAACTTTTTGAAAATTTTGAATTAGACCTCTTTCAAACATATATTACTTTGAAAATTGCGGGATTCATTAAAAAGATACAAGAATTGAGTTAGTAAATGGTATCGCCCTCTTTTTATGTTTAATAACAACTCATCGTTGTTTTGTTAAGTTTTTTCGAGCCAAAAAAGAATAAAAAACACAAATATAATGTATCTAAAAAATTTAAACAAATGTAAATTGAGAAAGAGCAACATCTCCCCAAAATTTGGAGCCAAAGATTCACTATTTTTTGGCTTTGGGATATGATGGAATAAAGCAAAATGGCTCTTTAAATTGTCTGCGCTTTTTTCAATTGTGAAGTAGCAGTTAGTCAATGCAACTTTCGACGCTCATCATGGGTCATCCGAAAATAGTCGCGCTATGTTTTTAAACATAAGAGTCAGGGTGCGTACATTTGATCCCCCCTTACCCCACAATGGGCGGGAGCCTTTGAGGCATTGGGGTAATGTTGTTGTTGTAAATTGAGAAAGAGAAATAGCATAGAAAAGAATAATAATGAAAAAGAATAAAAATATAACTTCATTTGAATCCCCAAAACATGAAAGGCAAAACTGATGCAAAGAGAGTGACGAGAAAATTCTATATAAGTAATCACCACCATTGTATCAACTTTATGAGTGAAGAACCTGTCACAGAACAAAAAACAAATAGAGAAGAAAGATCACAGATTTTTTCACTGATGAAAACAATGGAAAAGACTAGTTGATGAACAATGTACCTTATTCAGGAGTGTGAAAAAGGAGAGTAGAGTAGAACAAAGAGGACTGAGAAGAGGTTCTTTTATACTGAAAGTTCAGTTCTTAAATCTTAAACCTTTTCCTTATAGGTTTTGGGACTATTTGGGATCTCTATATAGAGAATAGTATTGGGAATTCTAGAGGATACAGAGAATCCATAATGTAGCCATAGGGGCTTGAAAGGATTGTAAACTTTTCTTTTTTTCTTTCATAGTGAAAAACCCTCTCTATTTTTGCTGGAAGGAGTAGGCATAGCCGAACCTCATTAAATCCTTGAATTATTTTTCTTCTCTATTTTCTTTATTTGTGATTGCATGTTAATCCACGATATTTTCACAAGAAGGTTAAATTAGATATTGTTTTTATAAGGTATAAAAATATTATTTGTTATCAATAATACTTCTTTGAAATGATTTTTCGTGTTTGCTGCAACTTTTGATATACACTTATTTTTTAATATGTTTTTGGTGCATGGTGCATGGTGCATTTTTTTTTAGCACAGTTTTATGAACTGTTTGCAGTCTTGAGATTTGGCATCGTGTTGCTTGTTATAATTGTAGGAAAAGAATCCATAAGCACAAAGATTTCAAACACTTTAAAAGGGGGGGGGGGGGGTTGGCGAGGTGCAAATATGATTATACTGAAAAATCTATTCATGAATCTTGAAACCAAATTGGAGAGATACTTAAATATAATATTTCCTTTTCTTCTTTATTCACTTCAATTATGAGAAAAAGAGTTGCAATTTAATTATCTGATTTTTGTGAAGATTTCACTGCTAAAAATCATATTATAAAAATACTAGTTTTAGTGTACGCGCGCCTCGCACATTTAGTCTCACGATTATGATCAAATAATTTAAGTGTAATAATTGTTTGTTATAATTAATAAATATAAATGAGGTGATTATGTAATTGAATTGTTGTAGTTCTATAAGAAGGGGAAGATCTAGCAGGGCCTGAGGGTGTTCATTTGAGCCCTCTCAGCAAAATATTAAAATTATACTCCCTCCGTCTCATTTTATGTGGCTTCCTTTGACTTGGCACGGTGTTTAAGAAAAAAGTTAAGACTTTTGAAACTTGTGGTCTAAAATCTTTCTGAGAATGTTGTGTAGTTGAGATTCATTTCATTAAGGGTAAAAGAGAATTTTAAAGACAAAATATTTCAATTAGAGTAGAGTAAGGTGACATTTTTTTGGATGGGCCAAAAAGGAAAGATTATCACATAAAATGGGACAGAGGGAGTACAAGTTATGGACATGTGTGTTGCACGTGTATTTTTATCAAGTATTTTAGACTTTCTAAAATGACATGAATATTAGTAAAAATTTCATCAAAACAACACAAAATAGTTTTTCTAATTGAAAACGTACAACAACAACATACTCGTAGAGGCAGAGAGGTTATTTTCATTTATTTTACTAATTGAAAATATGGTAAAGTAAAATTCATTAAACTAATTCAAGATTATCCTAAATGCAGAGTTTTTAAAGATCTACAAGAAAAGTTCATGGTTAACAGAAAATCATCATTAACACCATTCCCTTTGTTTAAACACTATAAATAAATGAAATTGACAAAAGATGTGCAATAAAAACTCAGAATATTCAACAATGAAAGACAAAACTAATGCAGAGAGAGTGACGAGAAAATTTTGGATGATATCAAGGTGGTCCATGATGAATCTAATTTGCATTTTGCAGACATTACAATGAATTAAATCCTTTTCGTGAACTTGATCAGGCGTATAAGTAATCACCCCACTGTATCAACTTTGTGAGTAAAGAACCCGTTACAGAACAAAAAACAAATAGAGAAGAAAGATCAAAGATTATTCAGTGTTGAAATACAATGAAAAAAGACTAGTTGATGGACAATGTACCTTATTCAAGAGAGTGAAAAGAGAGAGTGGAGTAGAACAGAGAGGACTGAGAAGAGGGTTTTTTATACTGAAAGTTCAATTCTTGAATCTTGAAACCAGATTGGAGGGAATTAAATATAATTCTTTTATTCACTTCACTTAAGAGAAATAGAGATGCAATTTAATTATGTGACTCTTGCGAAGATTCCACGAATAAAAATATGATTATAAAAATACTAGTTTTAGCAGGCACGCGCATCGCACGTGTAGTCTAACAGTTATGGTCAAACTTATTTTTCAACACAATAATTGTTCGTTATAATTAGTAAATATAAACTTGGTAATAACGTCATCATGACAATTTATGATATCATAGGAATGGTAGTTCTATAAATAGAGGCTGATCTAGGGGACCTCAAAGGTTTTCACCTGAATCTAGTGACAATTTGTGATATCATAGAATTGTAGTCCTATAAGTAGGGGTAGATCTACGGAACATCGAGAGTGTTCACCCAAATTTTCTCCGCAAAATATTAAATTGTACTATTTATGGATACGTGTGTTGCACGTGTATCTTTATCAAGTATTTCAAATTTTCTAAAATGACATGAATATTAGTAAAATATAGATGTGTAAGTGTTCCCTAATTAAAAATGCAAATGAAAATACAATTTTCCCTATGAAAATATATGTTGCAACATTATAAAACAGCTACAACAGTATCATTAATAAAGTAAAATAAAAAATAAATCAACAATGCAACTTAAGTAATATATAGAATAATCTTGCTGATTCATATCACTAAAAGCAAAACAAAATGAAGTTTAATTACTCAATTCTCATAATATTTTTTACATGATTTTATTTAAGGTGTAGTTTTTTTTGTAGTAATAAAGACTGTTAAAGCAAAAGTATCATCACACCAACTTATGAGAAATTTGCAATTTCATTATGTGACTCCTATAAAATTTCACTGATAAAAATCAGACTAGACGAATACTAGTTTCAGCGAACGTATGCCTCGCACGCGTAGTAACAATCCTATTAAGCATTGTTTCATTACAGCCTATATCTTCTACCATGATGAGCATGAAAAATTCCCTTCGTAACAGTTATCTCCCAATCTTTTCATATTCTTCACTGATCTCTATATATAAATCTTATGAACAACATGGCTTTGTCCCATCAATGTATTACTCCTTTCTGCCTCAACCAACTACATCATGGCATGGTACTTTTGCTTTCTTCCCTTTATCTTGAATTGCTCTGTTTTCCTTGTTTGTTTTAGTGCACAAACTGGTGATACTTCTTCCGGTTCATTATGACCAAAAATTAGCGCAGAGGCACATAAAGAATCCTTTCGGTTTGCAGTCTCTATTATTGTTTTGTACATGAAGATTTCTATCATATAATCTCCCTAGAGATGATCTCAATTGTTTTCCCAATTGTTTACAGAACAGTAAGTTTGTGTTGGTATCGCAATTGTTTTCCCATTTTATTACTTTAAGTTTTTGTTGGTAGTGGAGAGCAGTTGTATCATAATAATGGTAAAAGGACAAAATACCAAAAATGGGAGTTGGGATGTACTAGAAATTAGGAATTGTAGTAATAGTTTAGGGAAAAAATTGAAGAAATACAATAGGATCAGGAACAGCTTAAATGCCCCAAAAATGTGCTTTGGAAATGCTCATAATCGTAATTTTGATATATGTGTGATATCAAAAATTTGACTTCATATTCTTGTTCAGAAGGCAAATTGAGTGGGAAATGGATATAACCCAGATTTTAGAGGACCCGTTGCGAAAAATAATTTTCGCAAATTTTTTGAAAACCAGTAGTTGTACGCATTTGGTCCGCGACGCAGACCGGTGCTGATTTTTCCTTTATTTTTTGTTTCGGCCTAAGGGCATTGGAGTCATGGCCCCATGCCCAATTACATGTGAAATCTCCCATTGGATCTCAAGAACTCAATCCTAGCTTCAAGCCCCCTTCAAAGTTTACATCAAGGAATCCCCAAATTTAGGTATGTGGATTTCACCCATTGGGTCCTTTCCCCCATGGATCCCAATCTTCCTTTTTATGAAAATTACATGTTTTCAAATTGTATTACTTATGGGTATTTCTTATTATGAAATATGAGTATGATTTATGGTGGGGGTTTTTATCAAGTATTGTTGATTACTCATGAATATTTATTTTTAAGCTTACACTATGAGTGGTCTTTGTCTATTGAGACTATGCATGTTTTGAGCTATGAAAATATGATCTATTATGAGTTTTGATGATGGATTTCAAGGTGCCCAACATGAGGGTTTTACTACATGGTGGGTTGGTTTGCATTAAGTTTTCCCATCTTATTTTTGTCACAACCCAAGCCTAGGGCCTAGACGTGACACGACGAATGGGGAACCCGAAGGGAACCCAAACAAGCCTATTGACATATCATTACACATCCTTGGTCGCGGAAGCATTTGCAAATCATCAAGAAAGCAATTAAAAATAAAATAACTAAGAGAAGTAGGTAATAGCATGTTGACACCCAATTTTTACCCTCCACGGTGTCAAATTAGTCACCAAGCTTTGTTTTTTATTTTTAACATTTTTTTAAACGATTTTTAAAAAAAAATAATTATAATTGGCGCATGGGGGCCATGCGCCCCCAATTCTCCTCTTTTTTCCCTTTTTTCTCTCTCTCACGCTCACACTTCTTTTTCTTCTTCATTGAAGAAGACCCAGAAAACCAAAAAAAAACTTCCCTTCCCCAGCGCCATTCCCCTTCCCCAAATCCTTTCTCCTTCCCGGCGCCATCCCTTTTCCCCAAAACCTTTTCCCCATTTTCCCAAAGACCTTAACGTTCTTGTCCCCTTCCCTTCACGGGGACCCTGATTTTGAAAAGGGATCCATTTCAAGCCGTAATCAACGGATAAATAATCTCTCCTGGGTCTTCGTTTGGAGGAGGAGAAGATCATCTAGGAAAGCCTGAAATCCAACAGCCGTCGGAATTAGTGGTTCGTAACCAGAAAAAAAAACCTAGAAAAACATCAATCAAGTTTATTTTCGATAAGCCAGTCTTGTTCCCAAAATCGGAAATAGTTTACATATCCTCAAATCGAGTTCTGAGAAGCTGATTTGGCTTTCAAAAGTCTGAAATTGAGGATTTTTGG
>JAABOM020003945.1:0-60009 GCA_011800125.2 Solanum clarkiae | reverse complement strand
ATAGATAGATAGATAGATAGATGTGTATATCTATATACATACAAATATAAGGGTGGGAAGAAACCTTAACCGACATAAACCATATGAGCTAGTCCATGGTGTACCGATGTCTACCCTATACTGGAAGAAAGGGGGAAATCACTTGCCAGGGTGAACTTCCTGATTTCTGTTTGTATCCACTAACCCTTAAGTGAACCGAGTACTCGCCTATTAGGGGTTTGGCTACTCGCCTCTAATCTCTTCAGCTATGGTGGCACGTAGTTTTGAAACTTGGGTACTCATCTCTAGTCCACTCGATGCTAAGTCTAATCCCATGGAATGCCTAAAATAATTATAGCTTTAATAACTTGTAAAAACATGTAAGACATGACACAAGTAGCTCTTAACAGCGTTGACCTCAAATGGTGAGCCTAACTTCAAATATAAGAATAGATCATCAGTAGCATTACCCTTGCATTAACATCAATATCAAAGGCTCACAAGAGGTAAAATCATTACGAAAAGAGCCTAATTCGGCTTTACAGCATCATCAACCTTTTCATGAGTTAAACACACCTTTAGGAAGCTGAAAGTCATAATAAATTCAATTGAATCGTAAATCAACCTAAAGATCATCAAAACATTGAGAATCATTAAAAAGGCCTTTTATCAAACACTTGGTAGGTGTGTAATTCTAGTATAAAATTATGCAATTCAAGAGTAAAAACATATAAGAAAAACCAATGTAAATCCATCCAGCAACACTTGATAACATCCTCTAATAAGATACATCAAAACCTCTATTCAAATCTCACAATAGGTCTTAGATTTATAACTTAAAACATGCGTACTTTAACAACATTTCATAAAACTCCAATATAGTTTATACTCATAATTCGTAATAAGTAATAACCATAAGTTGATCAACTTGAAAACATGCATTTTAAATTAAAAAAGGTACGACACCATGGGTAAAAGAACCCATTGGTTGAAACCCACATGCCTTAACTTTGGGAGGTTTTGTTGAAGAAGATTTGAGTGGAGATTTGAAGCTTGAATGAAATCCTTAGAACCTTGGAATCCACCTTCAAAATGGGCCCTCTTTGCCTCACCACTTCTTCTCTTTCTAAGCTTTTCCCCCTCTAATTGTTCGGCATATGACAAGAGGCAGGACAAATTCATATCACCTATAAGAATAGCTGTTTGACACTCCTCATTCACCAAGTTGGATACAACCAAAACAAATTTGTTCATTCTTGACCATGGCTTGGCAAGCAATTATGGGCCATACTTGGAGAGTTGGTTGAACTTGAGGGCATACTCCCTCAATCTCATAGACCTCTGATTTAGATTCATTAATTGCATCATCGTCGCCTTCCTTAGCTTAAACAGAAAGAACCAGTTCAAAAATGCTGTTTTGAGCTCTTCCCAAGGGACAACACTATCATTCCCTTTCTCCATATTCCATTGAGTGTACCATATTTGAGCCACCCCTTTGAGTTGGTAAGCCATAAACTCTACTTTCTGCTCCATCTTAAATCCTATAATGGACAACACCTTATACACCTCATCAATGAATTCTTGGGGATCCTTATCCACCTTGGGCCCATAGAACTCCAATGGATTCATCCAGTAAAATCCTTCACCCTTAAGGCTGAAGTAGTAGCTTAGGGTCTTGGGCACCTTGGTTGATTTGGTTGGTCATAGCATGTTCCAACATGGTGATAGCATCTCGGAATTCATCACAAGGCACTCCCCCATCTTGATGAGCTTGAGGAGCGGGAGCGGCCGGTTGCTCCTCGGGAGAAGGGGCTCTCCTTATCAAAGAACATCCATTAGAGGAAAGACCTTACCTGAACTTATATAGAACAACATAGATCATGAACAAGGGAAACATTTCCTAAAATGCCTCACAGACTCTAACTCATAGTTTTTGTGCACTTCACAACCATCAATAAGACTCTAATCGACGAGGTGTATTGGATTACAAGGACCATTAACAACTTAGTGCTCTGAAACCAAGTTTGTCATGACCCAAACCTAGGACCTAGACATTACACGGTGAATGAGGAACCCGAAACAATCCTCTTAGCATATCAATCACACATCCTTGGTCACAAAAGAAAAATAACTACAAACAAGAGATATAAATAAGGAAAAAAGGACTAAGGGATGTCTTGATATTTATAAAGCATAGAAGAGTCAAAGGTCCAGCATAAGTACATCAATTGTTCCAACAACTCCTCTAACATATATTAGAGTGCAAGCCAAGAAAATTTCTAGGCTCACCCTCCTAGTATCAAGCATTCAACATAAAGAGATATCAAAAGTAATAGCACAGAAAATGTCCCTGGACTTGAGGACTCTCCAAAGCTTGTCTTCCAAACCACTGAACTAGCAACATGAAGGGTGGTCAGGAGGTGCTCCAGTTCCTTCATGGTAACATCTTGTAGGCATAGAGTATGCTTTAGTACGTTTGAATGTACTAAGTATGTAAGATGCAATGCAACAAGACATAAGGCAATATAATCAAAATGCATAGTCATAAGCAATGGATACATATAATATCAATATGCCATGCATGATCAATGCTTGAGGTAAAGATGCTTGTAAATCATATGACTTACAGATATAAGTTACATGTGTAGGAAGAGACCATAATCATAGACTAAGAAACTACTGCTTGGAATCTGTGGCATGTCATCCCATTGGTGAGGTGGTCGAGGTACCTACCCCTAAACATGATAGTATGGGCATGGCACCCCCAATAAGGTGGTCAAGGTATCTACGTCTGAATATGCTAGTAAGGGTATGACACCCGTTGACAAGGTGGTCATGGTATCTACCCCTCAACATAGTAGTACGAGCATGGCACCCTACAACAAGGTAGTCAAGGCATCTACCCTATAACATGGTAGTATGGTCATGGCACCCCTCCCCAAGGTGGCCAAGGTATCTACCGCCTTAACATAGTAGTACGGGCAAGGCACCGCTCCCCCTCCCGTGACAAGGTGTGGTCAACATGCAACACTATAGATACTTTTGATGAATTAAATACATACATACAATCTCTTGATCATCATAGAGCCACATTATGCATAAACCATGTAATAGACCATCAGTAACTCAAGAATCCTTCTCAACATATTTTATCAAACACTTGGGGAGCGTGCAATGCTAGTTCAAAATCATGTAATTCAAGAGTGAAATAATATGATAAAGCTTAATGTAAATCAACCCACCAACTCATAGTAAAACCCTCATGTAATATACCTTGAAATCCTTCATCAAATCTCATAATAGTCATAGTTCGATAGCCTAAAACATGCATAGGAACTATAGACAAACCATCTCATAGTATAAGCTTGAAATAGATAAACATGTGTTTTCAAAACACATTTCATGAAACCCCAACATAAATTGGTGATCATAATTCATAATAAGAAATACACATAAGTAATACAACTTAAAAACATGCAATATTTTATAAAAAAGTAAGATTGGGCACCATGATGAAAGGACCCAACGGTTGAAATCCACATACATTTAGTTTGGAGTTTCCTTGATCTAAACTTCAATGAGTCTTGGAGCTTGAATGGAGCTCTTGAAATCCAGAATTAAGCTTGAGACACTTGAATTTGGATGAAATATTTGGTCAAGTATTAGAGAGGGTTTAATAGTGTCTTGTGTGTCATAGAGTTGAAAAATGGCTAAGTGTAGGTGTTTTTACACATAGGTGGGAATAAGTCTATGACCCTAAGGCCTTAGGCTGAAATAGGAAAAATAAGAAAGTCACAACAATAATCTACGACAGGTCCACGTAGTGGAGCCATCGTAGACAACCATCGAAATTGAGAATTTCAAAAATCATTTTATTACTATGGGTCCTCTAAAATCGGGGTTATACCTATATCAGCTAAATTTTTCCCCTCGATCATGAATATGAAGTCGGATTTTTGATAGTACTCACCAATTTTGAGATATATGGAAATTACGATTATGGATATTTCTGAAGCACATTTTGGGGCATTTCAATATCTCCCCCTTGGGAACATTCATCCCCGAATGTCCTAGAAACGTACACAAAAGAAGTAATCAAGAAGATTTCAGCCCGACATGAAGATATGTGGATATTGTTATCTCATGTATGCCTCAGCTTCCCATGAGGCACTTTTAACTTGTTGGTTTCTCCAAAGAACCTTGACAGAAGCTACATCCTTGTTTTTCAACCTCTTCTTTTCTATCCAAAATCTCCATTAGGATCTCCTCATTAGTCAAATTATCTTCTACCACACCAATAACATCCAAAGGTATAATGGCAATTTGGTCACCCACACACTTTCTAAACATAGATACATGGAAGACCGAATGAACCATACTCATATCAATGGGCAACTCCAATCATAGGCCACCTTACCGATCCTCCTCATACTCTACAAGGACCTATAAACTTTGGGCTTATCTTCCCCTTATTGAAAAATAGAACTACACCCTTCATGGGTGAGACTTTCAAGTAAACCCAATCACCCACCTTAAACTCAAGATCTCTTCTCCTCATATCGGAATAGGACTTTTGTCTACTTTGGGTTGTCTTCAATATCTCCCTAATAAACCTTACATTCTCCAACGCTTCCATAACTAAATCCATACTTAAAAAAGCTTTCTCTCCCACCTCAAACCATCCAACTAGGGACCTACAATGGGTACCATAGAGCACTTCGAAAGGAGCCATACCAATGCTTGAGTGATAGATATTACTATAAGCAAATTCAATGAGAGGAAGATGTTCATCCCAACTACCCTTAAACTACAAAACACAAGATCTAAGCATATCTTCAAGGGTTAGTATAGTCCTCTCGACTTGACTATCAATTTGTGGGTGAAAGGCCATGCTAAGCTTAACCTTTGTACCAAGACCTCTTTGGAAATATCTCCAAAAGTGAGAAGTGAATTGATCACCACGATCCAAAATGATAAACAAGGGAACCCTATATAATCTAACCAACTCCTACATGTACAATTTGGCATAATCCTTGGCACA
Organism: Solanum clarkiae; assembly: GCA_011800125.2. NCBI lineage: Eukaryota > Viridiplantae > Streptophyta > Magnoliopsida > Solanales > Solanaceae > Solanum > Solanum clarkiae. Next base: position 54,989 of record JAABOM020003945.1, on the reverse strand, counting down.
ATAAGTAGTTTTGACCAGTAAGAAGTGATCCTGAAACAACCCCAAAAAGTGCTCAAATATGTACATCGAAAGTTCCCATAATTGTAATTTCCAAATATCTCAAAATTCGTGCATGATATCGAAAAGATGACTTCATATTCTTGTTCAGGGAACAAATTGAGTGGGAAATGGGTCTATCCCCCTATTTTAGAGCAACCGTAGTAAAATTTGATTTTTCCATGTTTTCACAAAACAATGGGGGTGCCTGATGGTACCGCGACGCAAACCCTCACGTACGTATGTATTTTGTTGCGTGTTTTCTCACATCTGTGTAAGGCTTTGGGGTCTCAGGCTTAAGCCTTGCCATTCGAGAAAAAAACATATATAATTAGCCTTATTTCAGCACCATATCATACATGACATTCCCCAATACTATCTCAAACACTTAGACAAATATTTCACTCAAAATTCAATTGAAAAATCTCATTCCAGATCTTATGGAATTTACTTAAGCTTCAAGTTCTCATCTCATCCTTCATCAATGAGTTCTCCAAAGTTAAGGTATGTGGGTTTCAGCCATTGGATCCTTTCACCCATAGTGCCCAAGCTTCTTTTTTTATTTACTTAAATTCCATATTTCTAAGTTGATTTGTTTATGGATCTTAGTTATTATGAATTTAAATATGAACAAAGTTGGGGTTTCTAAAAAGAGCGACTCTTTAAGCATGCTTTGAGCTATTAATCTATGATCTATCTTGAAATTTGATGAAGGATTTTGATGTATATTGCATGAGGGTATTAGCAAGTGTTAGAGGGTTGCTTTCATGTTTTCTTGTATGATTACCCTCTTATATTGAGTGGCTTTATACTAACATTACACATTTGCCAAGTGTTTGATCAAATGTTCGATTTTCGATTCTTGAGCTATTGATGATCTATTGTATGACCTAAGACTGGAATGACTTTATGATGATGAAAGAAATGTATATATGAGTTATTTCCATGAAAAGTACTTATAGTATTATAAGTTGACCATGCCTAGTTGAGAAGGTGAAGCCTCAATCACCATAGATGGTAGGTTGAGACAACCATCAACCAAATAGGGGTTGATACCTCAATCACCATGGGTGGTAGGGTGAGACAACCATCAACCAATTGGGGGGTTGATACCTCAATCACCATGGGTGGTAGGGTGAGACAACCATCAACCAATTGATAGGTTGATACCTCAATCACGATGGATGGTAGTATGAGACAACCATCAACCAATTGATTGGTTGATACCTCAATCACCATGGATAGTAGGATGTGACAATCCATCATAATGTTTGTCTCTTCTTACATATATAGTATGTTCTATATAAGCATGCTTTACTTCAATCATCATTCATACATGTCATATTGCTATTATGCTATTCGTTGCTTAAGATGTTGCATTTTGCCTATATTGCCCATCCATTGTTGCATTGCATCCTACATACTTAGTACATTCTTACATATTAACGCATACTCTTTCCCTATATGAAGTAACATATAGGACCCGAATCTCTTCACAATCATCATCATCATCCATTTGGCTAGTATAATTTCTCTCAAAGCAAGTTCGAAACGACCTCAAAAAGTGCCAAAAAATTTGCCTTGAAAATGCCTAGAATCGTAATTTTCATATGTCTCAAAATCCATGCAAGCTATAAAAAATTTGAATTCATATTCTTATTGAAGGGGTCAAATTGAGTGGGAAATAGGTCTAACCCCGATTTTAGAGCAACCGTATCAAAATTCGAAAATCCCAAGTTTGTGAATTCTAGTGGCTATGTTCATTCAAGACACAACGTGCCACAGTGTATTTCTATTCAGTTTCTTTTAGTTTGGTCCAAGGCTTTTGGGTCTTGGGACTAAGCCTTCCAAGATGTGTAAATATGAATAATTATCCATGTTTTGCCTTTATATCATACAAGACATTCCCCAATACTCACTGAAACACTTGGGGTTATATTTCTCCAAAAATTCTAGTGTCAAAACCCTCTTCGGATATTAGGTAATCTAACAAAGCCTTAAATCTCAATCTCCAATCTTCATTAATCTATTCTTTAAATCTAAGGTATATGGTTTTTTTCATGGTTTCCTTTCAATAATGATACCCAAACTTCCTTTTATTTTAATTTGCATGATTTAAAGTTGATTTACTCATGGGTCTTATTTATTATGAAATTCACTGCACACTATGTTGGAGTTAGTCAAATTGTGACTTTATATTGCTTAAGGGTATTACAAAGTATCTATTGATGGTTTTACATTGGATTTTATAGCATGATAGCACTCTTGAATTGTATGGTTTTACACTAATACTACACACCCGCCAAATATTTCATAAGATATCCAATTATGATTTCTTGAGAAATTGAAGGTCCAATGAACGTCTTATGAGATGAATGACATTATAATGATGAAATGAGTAAAGTATGTTCTGATGAAAGGGTTATAGGTACAAGATGATGAAAGGAGTGTGTATATATGTATATGGTATTATCTCAGTACAGTTAGGGATGACCAAGCTTCATCCAGGAGGTTGTAGGACTGAGTAACCTTGTTGGGGGGTTTGTACCTCGATCGTCTTGCTCGAGAGGTAGCAAGCCCATGCAACCTTGGTGGTGGTTTGTACCGATCAACCTTATTGGGGGTTTGTACCGATCAACCTTGTTGGGGGTTTGTACTCTATCAAACTCATGAAAGGGTTTGTACCTCATGCGTCTCTCCAAGGAGGTGGTTGGCCTTCGATTGAACTATAATTGTCACTCCTTACACTTGCATTATGTTCTATATAAGTATGGTTTAACTTCAAGTATCATTCATACATGCCATATTGCTACATGTCTATTCATTGCTTATGATATGTATTTTGACTATGGTACTTATCAGTTGTTGCATTGCATCCTACATTCTTAGTACATTCAAACGTCCTAATGCATACTCTACGTGTACATGATATCACCATGTAGGAACCGGAGCTCTTATTGATTCTCCTTGTGTCTTGGCGGATTGTTCAAGTTAGCTTATGATGAATGCACAAGTACTTGGAAAATACTTATCTTCTCTCAAGCTTATGTTTAGATTAAGTCTTGTATGTTTGGGTTACATATTGCCATTATTATGAGGCGAGCCTGGTTGCTTGTCTTGGCCCTCACTAAGTATCTCATCTTTAGAGGTGTTGTTGGACACAATCTGTATTATACAATGAGCTTTGACTTTCTCTTGACTCTTATTGTTATGATACGAATGATGTCCCTTAGCCCCGATTATCCCTATTTCTACTTCTATGATGCTATTTTATTGCTTCCGCGACCAAAGATATGTAATGATACTCTAAGAGGCTTACTTGGGGTCCCTTCGGGTTCCCCTTGCGTTGTGCCATGTCTAGACCCTAGGCTTGATTTGTGACAAAGTTGGTGATTCGTCAACTTCGAGGACATATTTCTCTTGATTTATGTTATGTAATGACTCATCTTATGTTAGAAACTTATGGTTATGAGGGTGAGCCTGTAGATTGTCTTGGCCCCCGCTCCTGTCTATGTATTAGAGGTGTTGTTGGAACCTTATGATATGTCAATGATATACTATTGGCTTGTTATGTTACTATGGTAATCAATGATATCCCTTAGCCCTATTTTCCTCTTTTTCTATCTATTATTGTTGTTTCATTGCTTCCACGACCAAGGATGTGCAATAATATGCTAAGAGTCTTGTTTGAGGTCCCTTTGGGTTCCCCATTCGCTGTGTAAGATCTACATCCTAAGCTTGGGTCATGACAAACTTGGTATTAGAGCACGAGGTCATTAATGTCCTCGGCATCTTATACACCGCGTCAATTAGAGTCTTGTTCATGATTGTGTTGTGCACCACAAATATGAGTAGGAGGTTGTGACACGTTTTAGGAAATATTTCCCTTCTTTATGATCTATGTCATGCTATAGAAGTTAGGCAAGGCTTCTACCCTAATGATGTTCTTTGCCATTTTTAGATCATGCCTAATACAAGAGGAAGAAGAGCTCGCACTTTTGAAGAACAACCGGCTCATGGAGAGCTCCATGATGCTCTCACCTTTCTAGCTCAAGCTGCGGCTAATCAAATCAATCAAGGGTCCAAAGCCCCTCAGGCTTTGACTCCAGCATCTAGGGTGAGGGATTTCATGAGGATGAATCCACAAGAGTTCTATGGGTCTAAAGTGGATGCAGACCCTCAACAATTTGTTGATGAGGTGTACAAAGTGTTGGCTATTATAGGTGTTAGGTCAGAGGAGAAGGCGGATTGGCGGCTTACTAACTCAAGGGGGTGGTTCAAATATGTTTTACCCAATGGAAAGAGAAGAAGGGGAACAACAATGTGATACTCTGGGGGGAGTTTAAGGTAGCATTTCTCAACCGGTTCTTTCTTCTTGTGCTAAGTGAGGCCAAAATGATAGAGTTCATGAAATTGAAGTAAAGTTCTATGAGTGTGAGGGAGTATGCCCTCAAGTTCAACCAGCTCTCTAAATATGCTCCACGCTTAGTTGCCTATCCAAAGTCTACAATGAACAAATTTGTGATGGGTGTATCTGATTTGGTTAAAGAGGAGTGTCACTCTGCTATGTTGATTAATGGCATGGATTTATCCCGTCTAATGACTTATGCCAAAAAAATAGGGGGGAAGAATTTGAGAAAAAGGAGGAGTGGTGAGGCAAAGAGGGCCCATTTTGATGTTAAGTTCCAAACTCCCATGGGTTGCCGGTTTCACCAAGGACAAAGGTCTTCCTATGTTCCTAGTAGGAAATTTGCTAATGAAAACCCAATATCCCAAGGAGGTGGTGGTGTGGTTCCCAGACCTATGTGCCCAAGATGTGGTAGATGCCATGATGGTCCATGTTTGAGGACACTAATCCGTGTTATAGTTTTGGGGAAGTGGGTCACAACAAGGTTGATCGTCTTCGAAATCAAAACAAGGGTAAAGATGTTCATCCATAAGGCCGGGGTGTTAATGCAATTCCTTTGCAGAGAGAAGGCCAACAAGGTGGTGCCCCAAGGCATAATTGGTTCTATACACTCCAAGGGAGACAAGAGGTTGATGAGGTGCCTGATGTCGCCACTGGTATGTTAAAAGTCTTTGATTTTGATACGTATGCATTGATAAACGTGGGTGCCACTCTTTCTTTTGTTACCCATTTTGTTGCCAAAATGTTTCATGTTGATCTCGAATTGTTGTGTGAGTCTTATGAGGTGTCTACTCCCATTGGTGCATCTTTTGTTTCTAGAAAGGTCTATAGAAATTATCATGTTTGCATCTTGCATAAAATATTTCCTTGTGATCTTGTTGAGTTGGATATGGTGAATTTTGGTGTCATTATTAGGATGGATTGGTTACATGCATATTCCGCCTCAATTGATTGTAGAATCCGTGTCAAATTCCAATTCCAGAATGAACTCATCCTTGAGTGGGAGACTCGTGATATGGTGGTTAAGGGTAGGTTTATATTTTGCATTAAATCTTGAAAGTTGATCTCTAAGGAGGTCTAAAGTCCTCCTTATAGTCGCTTCCAGTGGTTAATGAGTTTCTAGATGTCTTCCCTAGTGACCTTCCCGATACACAACCCATCTCTATTCCCCCTTACTATATGGCCCCAGTGGAGTTAAAGGAGTTAAAGAGCAATTGAATGATTAAATAGAGAAGGGTTTTATTAGGCCTAGCCTATAATATTAGGGTGCACCGGTGTTATTTGTGAAGAAGAAAGATGGTTCCCTTCGGATGTGTATTTACTACTGGCAACTTAGTAGAGTCACCATAAAGAATAAGTACCCTCTATAGAGAATTGGTGATTTGGTTGGCCAACTTCAAGGGGCTAGTCACTTATCTAAGATTGATCTTCGGTCTGGGTATCATCAAGTGAAAGTGAGGGAGTGTGATATTCCCAAGTTGGCCTTCCGAACTATATATGGGCATTTTGAATATGTGAATATGTCTTTTGGGTTGACCAATACATCGGCTATCTCATGGATCTTATGAATAGGGTCACTAAACACTACCTTCATTTGTTTGTAGTGTTTTTTTATTGATTTTGTTTTATCTATTCCCATAGTGAGGAGGAGCATGTGACTTATTTGAGGGTAATGTTGCAAATATTGAGGGAAGAGAAGTCATATGCGAAGTATGAAAAATGTAAATTTTTGTTGAATGAGGTTGCCTTTCTATGTCATGTGGTGTCGGGGGATGGTATTAAAGTGGATCTTGAAAATATGTAAGTGATTAGAAATTGGCCTAGACCTTTGACTCTATCGGACATTAGAAGCTTCTTAGTCTTAGTGGGTTACTATCAGAGGTTTGTGAATGGGTTCTCTTCTGTTGCTTCTCCCATGACTAAGTTAACCCAAAAGAAGGCGAAATTTGTGTGGACCAATGAGTATGAAAAGAGTTTCCAAACTTTGAAAGGTAAACTTGTCTCCGCTCCTATCTAGTCTTTACCTGAAGGGTTTAAATGGTTTGTTGTGTATTGTGGTTCCTCACAAATTCGTTTGGGTTGTGTTTTGACAAAAAATTGTAAGGTGATATCCTTACGCCAATAGACAACTCAAGGTTCATGAAACAAACTACCCGACCCATGACTTGAATTGGCCGACATGGTTTTTTCTTTGAAATTTTTGCATCATTATCTGTACAAGGTGCATGTTGATGTGTTTACCAATCATAAGAGTCTCCAATATGTGTCCACTAAAAAAGATCTCAACTTAAGGTAACGAAGGTGATTAGAGCTTCTTAATGATTATGATATGAGTGTGCATTATCACCCCGATAAGGCTAATGTTGTGGCTGATGCTGTGAGTAGGATGTTTATGGGTAGCCTAGATAATTATGATGATGGGGGCAAGGAGGTGGCTAGAGAGGTTCATCGGTTGGCTAGATTGGGGGTTAGGTTAGAGGAGATTGATAGTGGTGGTATTGTGGTTGTTGATAGTTTAGAATCTTCCTTGATTAATGAAGGCCTTGGTGAGAGATGGCAAGGTGGAGGTTTTCTACCAAGGGGGAGATGGTTCCCTTAGGTATCAAGGTAGGTTGTGTGTGCCTAGCGTTAATGGCTTGTGAGAGAATATTCTTTATAAGGATCATAATTCTTCCAATTCCATTCACCTCGGTTCTACAAAGATGTATAGAGATTTGAAGAATATGTTTTGGTGGGGAAGTATGAAGAAAGACATTGCCAAATTTGTATCCCGTTGTCATAGTTTCCGACAATTCAAAGTCGAACATCAAAGGTTGGGTGGCCTAAGCCAAGATATAGCGGTTCCCACTTGGTAGTCGGTGGAAATTAACAAGGATTTTGTGTTTGGGTTCCTGGGACTAGAAAGGGTTTTTATTCTATTTGGGTTGTGGTTCATGGAATGACAAAGTCGACTCATTTCCTACCGGTTAAGAGTACGTATGGTGCTGAAGATTATGCTAAGTTGAACATTCATGAGTTGGTTAGATTGCATGGGGTGCCCTTGTATATCATATTAGATCATGGAGCTCAATTCACTTCACAATTTTGAAGGTCCGTCTGAAGAGATCTTGGCACCAAGATTAAGCTTAGTACGACCTTTCACCCTCAAATGGATGGCCAAGTTGAAAGAACCATCCAAACTCTTGAGGATATGCTTAGAGCTCGTGTTTTAGAATTTAACGGTATTTGGGATGATCTTCATCTATTGATTGAGTTTTCTTATAATAATAGCTATTATTCTAGCATTGGTATGGCTCCTTTTGAGGCCCTCTATGGTATGTAGGTCCCCTGTTGGATGGTTTGAGGTAGGGGAAAAGGCATTGTTGGGACTGGATTTGGTCATGGAGGCTATGGAGAAAGTAAGGTTGATTAGGGAAAGGTTGAAAATAGCCCAAAGTCATCAAAGGTCCTATGCCTATGTGAGGAGAAAGGATCTTGAATTTAAGGTTGGCGACTGGGTCTACTTAAAGGTATCACCCATGAAGGGTGTGGTTCATTTTGGTAAAAAAGGTAAATTAAGTCCATGATATGTGGGTCCCTATAAGGTGTTGAAGAAGATTAGTATGGTGGCCTATGAGTTGGAGTTGCCTACTGAAATGGACTTGGTTCATCCGGTTTTTCATGTATCCTTGTTGATGAAATGTGTGGGCAACCCGAATGCTATTGTCCCATTGGACGTTGTGGGTGTTGTTGAAGACAATTTGACTTATGAAGAAGTTATAGTAGAGATCTTTGATAGAAAAGTGAAGACGTTGAGGAACAAGCATGTGGCTTCCATTAAGGTCCTTTGGAGGAATCAACAAGTCGAAAGCGCTATATGGGAGGCCGAGTTGGACATGCAAACGCGATATCCCTATCTCTTCCATTCTAGTCAAGCCTAAGGTACTAATTGTAGGGGTGGCAAAAAATCCCAACCCAACCCAATCCATTGAAGTTTTGGCAGGTTAATAACCCACCCAATTATTAGCTTAACCTATCTCAGCCCAACCCATTTCAACCCATTTAAAATTGGCTTGATATGCAAGCCAATTTAATTCGTGAGAGATCTTGTTAAAATATTTTCAAAGTACTTCTTTTTTAATTTGATATGTTTTATATAGCAATAATAAAAAAAATATAATTTAATTAAGTACTAAAATATTAAAAAAGAACAAATAAAATAAGTAAAACTTAGTAAAAATTGGGTCGGGTTGGAACTTGACATTCTATATAACCCGTTAATCAACCCGTTTTGACCCAACCCTTTTTGTCCCAAGCAAATTTACGTTAGGTTGGGTCTTGACCCACTATAACCCATTAAAATTTGATCCAACCCGCCCAATTGCCACCCCTAACTAATTCTATGTCCCCTATGTGATTTCAATTCTTATGTATTAGCCCTTATGTCATTTGCATAAATTTACATTTATGTTGACATGTTCATGGTGATTTTGACACAGATGTTGAGATATTTGAAAATAATGTTTAAGTGAATTGTTGCATTCTTGTTGGGGCTAGTCTCTTCATGATTATCATTCTTATATATGTTTTTTGACATTTGGGGACGAATGTTCCCAAGGAGGATATATTGGAATGACCCCAAAAAATGCCTGAAATTGTGTCTTAGAAGTGCCCATAATCGTAATTGCTATATATCTCAAAATTCGTGCGTAATATCAAAAATTTGACTTCATGTTCTTGTTCAGGAGGCAAAATTGAGTGGGAAATGGTTTTAACCCTGAATTTAGAGAAACCATAGCAAAATTTGATTTTCTCAAGTTTGAACAAAACAGTGGGGGTGGTACGGTGACACAGACCTATCGTGCACCTATGTATTTTGTTTCCAGTTTCTAACATCGGTCCGAGGTTTTGGGGTTTTGGGATTAAGCCTTCCCATGCACAAAATCACCTATACTAAGCCTTATTTAAACACCATATCACACAAGACATTCCCCAATACTCTTTCAAACACTTAGACTAATATTTCGCTCAAATTCAAGTACCAAATCTCATTTCGGATCTTAAAGAATTCACTCAAGCTTCAGGTTCTCATCTCAATCTTCATCAAGGAGTTCTCCAAAGCTAAGGTATGTGTATTTTAACCAATGGGTCCTTTCACCCATTGTGCCCAAGTTTCCTTTTTTTTTTTACTTAAATTGAATTTTTCTAAGTTTATTTGTTTATGAGTCTTACTTATTATGAATTTGACTATGAACTAAGTTGGGGTTTCGTAAAAGTGTGTTTGTTTAAGCATGTTTTGAGCTATGAATCTATGAACTATCTTGAGATTTGATGAAGGATTTTGATTATATTGCATGAGGGTATTACCAAGTGTTGGAGGGTTGATTTACTTCAAGTTTTATTGCATGATTTCACTCTTATATTGCATGGTTTTATACTAGCATTACACACCTGCTAAATATTTGACAAAATGTCTGATTTTAGATTCCTGAGCTATTGATGATCTATTGTATGACCTAAGACTTAAATGACTTTACGATGATGAAAGAAATGTTTATATGAGTTGTTTCCATGAAAAGTACTTATAGTATTGTAAGTTGACCATGCGTAGTTGAGGAGGTGATGCCTCAATCACCATGGATGATTGGGTGAAACAACCATGAACTAATTAAGGGGTTGATACCTCCATCACTATGGGTCATAGGGTGAGACGACCATCAAAACATTTAGGGGTTGATACCTAAATCACTATGGGTAGTAGGCTGAGATAACCATCAACCAATTGAGGGTTTGATACCTCATTCAACATGCATGGTAGGGTGAGACAACCATCAACCAATTGAGGGGTTGATACCTCAATCACCATGGATGGTAGGGTGTGACAATCCATAAAAATGTTGGTCTCATCTTACATATATAATATGCTCTGTAGAAGCATGTTTTACTTCTAGCATCATTCGTACATGTCATATTGCTATTATGTTATCCATTGCTTATGATCTTGCATTTTCCCTATATTGCCCATCCATTGTTGCATTGCATCCTACGTACTTTGTACATTTCAATGTACTAACACATAATCTATGCCTACATGATGTTACCATGTATGAACTGGAGCTCCTCACAATGAACCTCATCTTTCACGTGGCTAGTACGATTTCTCTCAAAGAAAGTTGGTGAGTCCTCAACTCTAAGGACATAATTCTCTTGATTTATGCTATGTATTGCCTCTTCTTTTCTTAGAAACTTATGGCTAGGCGAGTGAGCCCAGAGATTGTCTTGGCCCCCATTCCTATCTATGTATTAGAGGTGTCCTTGGAACCTTATTATATGTTAATGTAATACTATTGGCTTGTTATGTTTCGATGGTATCGAAGATGTCCCTTAGCCCAGTATTTCCCCTTGAGGAGCTTGCTCTATCTTGAGGAGCACGATGGGTTGGTTGCTCCTAAGATGAACGTGCTCTCCTTAGTCTTCCTCTTGGAATAAGCATGATCTAGAATAGCAAAGAAAATTCGTTAGAAGAAAAAGCCTTACCTTAACTTCTGTTGCACGACATAGATCATGATGAAGGGAAACATTTGCTAAAATATCTCATTGCCGCTCACTCATAGTTGTGGTGCACTTCATAACCATGAATAAGACTATAATAGACCCGGTCTGTTGGATTTCTAGGACTATTAACAATCTAGTCCTCAAATACCAAGTTTTTCATAACCCAAACCTAGGCCTAAACGTGACACAACAAATAAGGAACCCAAAGGAACCCCAAACAAGTCTCTTAGCATAATCACACATCCTTGGTCACGGAGGCAAAATAAAAACAACAGAGATATAAATAAGGGAAAAAGGGACTAAAGGAAGTCTTGAAATTTATAAAGCATAGAAGAGTCAAAGCTCAAGCATAAGTACATCGATTATTCCAATAACTCCTCTGACATAGATATGAGCGGGGGCCAAGACACTTTCTGGGCTCACCCTCATAGTATCAAGTATTCAACATAAAGCGATATCAAAAGTAAGAGTAGCATAGCTAGTGTCCCCGGACTTGAGAACTCGCCAAAGCTTATCTTCCAAAGCACCAAACTAGCCACGTGGAGAATGATTGGGAGGTGCTCTGGTTCCTACATGGTAACACCATGTAGGCAAAGAGTATGCATTAGTGTGTTTGAATGCACTAAATATGTAGGATGCAATGTAATAAGACATAAAGCAACATACTATAAATGCATAGTCATAAGCAAAGGATAAGTATAATATCAATATGGCATACATGATTATTGGTTGAGGTAAAACATGTTTGTAAATCATATAATTTGCAAATATAGATTACATGTGTGGTAAGAGACCATAACCATAAAACATATGACTTGGAATCCATAGCATATCACCCCTTCAGTCAAGTGGTCGAGGTATCTACTGCTCAACATGGAAGTATGGGTATGGCACCCTCCGACAAGGTGGTCGAAGTAGCTATCCCTCAACATGATAATACTGGCATGGCACCCCAACTCATGGTGGTCAAGGTATCTACCGCTCAACACGGTAGTACGGGCATAACAACCCCCAACAAAGTGGTCAAGGTATCTACCACCCCTCAACATGATAGTACGGGCATGGCACCCCCCGACAAGGTGGTCAAGGTACCTACCCCTCAATATGGTAGTACGAGCATGGAAACCCCCGACAAGGTAGTCAAGGTATCTACCCCTCAACATGGTAGTACGTGCATGGCACCCCCCGATAAGGTGTGGTCAACTTACAACACTTTAGATACTTTTCATTAATTCAATAAATACATAACATCCCTTTATTATCATAGTGTCACTTGACTTATAAACCATGTAATAGACCATCAATAACTTAAGAATCCTTGTCAATGCATTTTATCAAACATTTGGTGGGTGTGCAATCCTAGTTCAAAATTATGAATTTCAAGAGTGAAATAATGTGAGAAAGCTTAATGTAAATCAACCCACCAACTCATAGTAAAGCCCTCATGCATGATACCTTGAAATGCATCATCAACTCTCAGAATAAATCATAGTTTCATATCCCAAAACATGCATAGTCACAATCGACAAACCATCTCATAATATAAGCTTGAAATAGATAAATAGGTGTTTTCAATTGATATTTCATAAAACCCCAACATAATTGGTAATTATAATTCATAATAATTAATACCTATAAGTAATACAAATTGAAAACATGCAATCTTTCATATAAAGGAAGGTTGGGCACCATAGGTAAAAGGACCCAGTGGTTGAAACCCATACACCTTGAGTTTGGGTTTTCCTTGATCTAATCTTGAATGATACTTAGAGCTTGAATGAATTTCTTGAGATCTACAATTAAGCTTGAGATACTTGAATTTGAATGAAACATTTGGTTAAGTGTTAGAGAGGGTTTTGAGAGTATCTCAAGTGATATTGAGTTGAAAAATAGCTAGTATAGGTGTTTTTATGCATAAGTGGGAATGGGGCTATGACCCCAAGGCCTTAGGCCGAAACATGAAAAATAAGGAAGTCACAACACTACTCTGTAATAAGTCCTCGTTGCGGAGCTATCGCAGACAACCACTGGAATTAAAAATTTTAGAAAATCATTTTTTTCTACGGGTCCACTAAGATCGAGATTATACCCATTTTCCACTCAATTTTTCCCCTCGATCAGGAATATGAAATTGAATTTTCGATATTACACATGGATTTTAAAATATATGGAAATTACGATTATGGGCATTTTCGAAGCACATTGTGGGGCGTATTTAGGGACTTGGGGCTTCCATCACATCCATCGACGTACAATAAGCATAGAAGGGAATGGGACTAAGGAAAGTCTTCACAAATACATAATGATAATAAGAGTCAAGTTTGATATATAACTTTCATGTCCAATAACAACTCTAGTATGAGTGGAATGGGGGCCAAGAAATTTACTGCTCACCCTCAAAAGATAAAATAAGGTGTAAAATGGATAACTCTTAACAAAGCATGAAAGTAATATGGATGTTGTTCCCGGAGTGGAGGACTCACCAATAGCAATATTGGAATGATCTGGCTAGCCACGTGGAGGAGGAGGATGAACAAGAGCTCCAGTCCATACAAGGTGGGATCAAGTTGGCAAAAGTATTTGTTAGCACTTAAAATGTACTAAGTATGCGACATTCAATGCAACAAGGATCATAAGCCATAATAATGAAGATACTGAATCATAATCAATAGACATAAGCTCAATATGACATGTATAATCAATTCTTAAGTTAAATCATGCATAAAGATAACTAAACTTGTAATGTATCATACATATGTTGGAGGAAACCCTAACTAACGTATAAGATCAAATGAGCTACTACTTGGAATCCTGATGTTCATTCTACACCGAATGAAGGAGTGGTATACTTACCGAGGGAAACTAATCTTAACCTCATATAGTGACCAACTTATCCTAGATGGATCCACTAGTAAAAGCCCATTTAGTGAAATAATATATACCTATGGGGCACATAGTTAAGAGACCAAGACTTTATATAAGGACCCCTTGGGTGGAGCACCCACCTTAAGCCTCTTTCGGTGCCAAGTCTAATCCCACAAAATACTTGAAATAATGATAATCTTAATCATAACTTGAATGACTTGTAAATAACATGAAAACCTGGCATGAGTATCACATTCAAATACTTTACCTGTACATGTGGTGTACACCTTGTACTAGAGGGTAAAAACAATGTACAGACTTGACCCCTTCTAGTAGGCATCGTATTAGACATGAGGGTAGAGATTATAATATTCTTGACCCCTTCTAGTGAGAGTTGGTGCGTGAGGGTTATGCTTGAACCCTTCATGTAGACATTTCTTACTCACAAGAGGGTAAAAATATAGAATAAGGGCTCAACATTTTACTTGCAAATCATAGAAATGTTTCATGAGTTTAATACCTGCTTGGGAGCCCATAATTTATCATAACGTGCTTTCTAAAAATTCATGCCATAATCTTTCATCAAAATAGAAATCCTTTTCAAGTAAATTTAGTAAAATTTGTTGGGTTTATGCTCATGTATTTAAAATCATGCAATTCAAGAGTATGAGACAAGATAAAAGTAAAATCAACTCATTTAAAGTTATTCAAATTAACCCACCATTATAATAGGAAAACTCTTGTTTTGAGTATCATGGAAACTAGCTAAAATCTATAAGTTCCTTTATAGCTTTTCATGGCGTCACAGAGAGAATAACTTTAATATCATAAAAATTCATCACAAAGTCAACTCCCAACAATATTTTTGTATAAATCATCATTTCTTGAAGAACCTAAAGAGAAACCATATGTATAATGCATAATAATATCATAATGAGTAAGAGTTCATAAATACACATAAATAATCTATAAACTCATGTAGTTTAAGAAGAATGTTGGTTGGGCTTATGAGAAGGAAGGTTCGTACACACAAACCCACATACCTTGTAAGGGATAGAAAAACCTTGGAAGATGATGAGAAATTTGGAACCCTAGCTTGCACCTTCTTGCTTGTAGACTTAAGGGAACTTGAGAGTGTTTGAGAGAGTTTTGGGGATGAGAGGGAATAGGTTGATTTAGGATAGTATATACTGATAAGGGACATATAGGGTCACAACAACATAGTTTGGACTTAGAAAAAGAGGAAAGGTCAGTTTTATCTCTATTAAAATTTGGTCGTAAAGCATTCTACGGGCTGTAAATGGGTTTCTTCTGAACAATTTTCAGAGAACCCCTCTTCCTCAGGATGATAGTGAACACTCATGATATAACGTTTGAGAAGGTTAGCCATCTCCATTGCCTCAGAATCAAGCTAAGTCCTTCTGAATGAATACATACTGAAAGCTCTTGTCGTAAGTAAACAGGTCAACATGAACCCCAACAAGGTTAACTGGGGGTACCACCCGAGCTAGCCTACGAAGGTACCAACCCCTCGATAGATTACCTAGGCCTACAAACCCTCGAGCTAGGCTTGGTCATCCCTAACACTATATAGCGATAATATCATATATATATACACGCTTCTTTCATCATCATACACGTAAATTCCATCATCATTTCATCATTATATAGTCATTCAAATCATAAGGCATGCATTGGACCCTCGATTCCCTAAGAATTCATAATCGGATATTTTATCAAATACTTGGCAGGCGTGTAGTGATAATATAAAATCAGGCAATTCAAGAGCGAAATTATGTAAGAAAACTTGAAGTAAACTAGTCCACCAATACTTAGTAATACCATCTTGCAAATACATTGAAAACCATCATCAAATATGAAGAGAGATAATAGTTCTATAGCTTAAAACATGCATAATCATAATAGGTAAATCATCCCATGGTATAGGCTTAAAATTGAGTAATCGTGTATTTTCAATCAAACTTTTATGAAATTCCAATATGGTATATGATCATAATAACTAATGAATAATACCCATAAGCTACACAATTTGTAAACATGTAATTTTCATAGAAATGGAACATTGGGCTTCATGGGTAAAAGGTTCCTATTAATGAAACATACATACCTTAGACATTGAATTTCTTGAAATTGGGTTGTTAAAGACTTGAAGTTTGGAAGTGGGTTTTGGAATCCAAAACTTGCTCTTGAGATTCAATGAATTTGTATTGGGGTTTTCATGGAGGCTCTTGAGAAAATTTAAGAGTGTATTCCAATTGGGAGGAGCAAATTTGATCTTTAGGAATAGGGTTAGGTCTTTAGTATATGTAAAGATAGCATAGGAATTCCCAAAATAATAATAGAAATAGATAAATTTACGAAATTCCATTAATAAGGCGAAATTTGGCAAAACCCTTTACCTACCCCTGCACATACAAGTTCTATGAAAACGGGCATAACTTTTTCATCTGAACTCTCAATAAGGTGAAACAAAGTGTGTTGGAGATCTAATTCAAAGATCTTTCATTTGGCAGGTCATGGACCACCTAGTTCTGTGCATGATAAGAGTATGCCCCTTTAAAGTGGACCCTCCCACCGGTACTTGTGCAAAACTTAAACAATAAGATATTTTTTTGAACTTTGCTTGATGTAGGGGACCCACGATTGTCTTAATTGACATAAGTAATCTTGAATTAGATTTTAATGATAACTTGAAACTTGAATAAGTTTCTTGAGACTCGAAAGTGAATTTGGGACACCTAAATTGGGTGAAATATTTGTCTAAGTCTTTGAGAGAGTATTGAAGAATGTCTTGTATGATATGAAATGAAATATGACTAAGTATAGGTATTTTCATGTTTGGGAACACTTAGGCCCAAGACCAAAAAGTCTGGGACCAAACAAGAAAAACAGCTCACAAAATAAACTGAGGTGTGCCCTTGGCGCGTCGCACTTTGGGTACGCAGACCTCAATAACTGAGGTGTGCCCTTGGTGTGTCGCACCTTGGGTGCGCAGACCTCAAAAATCTCCTTTCACTCTGGAACTGCTTGAACCAGTATTGCAGTTGTGTGGTGGAACATAAGGACAACTTTTGTAGCCATCTCTGCGTCCCCAATCTATATCTCTATCTTGGCCCTGATTCTTGTCATAGTAACCTCCACAATTGTCTCTGAAAACACCATCTCGATTATAATACTGACCATGGTTTCCTTGACCAACCAATAATCCTAATTTGACCCTTGGGCATTGGTCCGAAAATCCCCTGTCTGATCATCAATTAAGAAAGTGGCCTCATCATGGTAGGGATCATCATGCATGGGTGCTCGTGGAGGCTAATGAATAACTACATTAACTCGTTCCTGATTTTGTTTCATCATCATCTCTATACCTATACAGATTTGGGCAAGCTCTTCCATAATTTGTTAATTTATTTTAGCTTGCTCCGAACCAATATTCACAGTGCATGAACTTTTGGTAGATGATCTATCACTTTTCCCTCATGCACGATTAGTCTTGACCCCTCTTTCCATCCTTTGAGTGATCCTTGCAAATGGTTGATCTAAGAATACACCCCCCATAATGGTATCGACACAGGATTGAGTATTCTCGTCCAGGGCACAACAAAAGATCTCCACCAAGGCATTATCAACAATTTTGTAGTTTGGGACACTCCTCAATAACTTTATGAACTACTCTTATATAGCACTGATCGAGTCTCCAGGAATTTGCTCAAAGTTATTGTTTGATCTGTCGACTTGAGCTTTTTCTATCTCAAGAAGTACCTTTCTAGAAAGGCCTTCTACAACTCTGCCTAACTGGTGATCGAACTCTGTGAGAGCTCTAATATCCATAGCGTTGTGGAGATAATAGGAAAAAAAGAAGTCCCACAATATCCATATATAGATTATATGTTCCCATTAGACTCTTGCAGAAAAAAATGCAACGTTGTCTAGATGAATATACGGATCCTATGATGATAGGCCCACAAATCACCACGATTTTGAAGCATTTAAAGCAACCAACTCAAAACCATGAACTTTGTGTCAACCAATAGTAGTGGTAGCACAATAGCTCCAATAACATCCATAGCTATAGGTTCAGCTGATATGGTTTCCATTGATAAAATTCTCACTAAAGTCCTGTAGCTGTGGAGCAATATCCTCAAGAGGAGGTGGGTTGCCATTATCTGCATTCTCATTCTCATTTCAATTCAGAGCTGCATTTTCAATGTTGTTTGCATTATCTTGGACCATTATTCTTAGTCTTCTCTTGATTTCTGGGTTTAATAGAGTCAAGGATATGCCTCCACTTCGCGTGTTTGGCATACACTATACCTATACCCTGAAAGAAAAAAATAATAAAAATGTAAAATGAGGTAAATAAGGACTAATTCCCAAATAACTTGAATTTGACAAGTCTAGCCATATTCCCCCACAACAGCGCTAACATCTTGACATCACCCAAGCTATAACTCTTTTTTGAGGCTGAAACGGTCGTTATCAAGATATATAACGTAACCAAGTTTAGGGCCGAACCCACAGGGAACATGGTTGACTTAGAAGAATTCAATTGCAATTCAGGTTGATTAACTAGCTTATCTCCACAAAGGGGGATTTTATAATAGCTATTAAAAGTATTTCTATGCTAAGACTTGTGTTAAAACCAATATAAAAAGGAACTAGGGTATTTCGTTCCCCATGATTCTCTAACTCAGTATTACTAGGTAATCAAATTTTTTTCTAATATATAGCAAGCAGAATGGTAACTTAAGTTCACCAAACCCTTTAGCCCAAGCAAGAGCCAAATTTCACTACGAGATTTGGACTATCCCCATAGTGTAATATTACTAACCCTTATCTATCGTCCCAATACAACCTCTCTTTGGCCCGGTTTGGTTGATTACACGAGAAATATGAATCGAACCATCTTAATTAATCTTTTCCTATTCATTGCTGGGTAATTACACAATAAAATTAAGAAGAAGAAATCCAAATTCTTCAATCAGAATCACAAGATTGAAAGTAAAAGATGAAATAGTATTTTACAAGTGTTTCTTAAACTCTCTAATGTTCCTCTATTATTCCCACTTTGTTCTCTTGAAAAATACCCTTAAAACCTATCTATAATGTTTAAAATATAAAACTAAAATTAATTAGGACAACTGGGTCAGTAGGCTTTACGAGGTACTTTACTGGTCGTATAACAGTTTGTGACTCATGATTAGGCTTATGGGAACTGTTGCTTGAATTCTGGAATTGTTTTCTACTACATCCCTCTATGGCCTATGTAAGATTCTATGGCCCATAGAGGGGTTCATCTAATGAACTTTCAACGAGTCCCTAACTTGTGGTCCTCAAGGTATGATACAAAGTCTGTGATGCATAATGACTTCTACGACTCGTCTGCATGTTCATAGACTCAATTTCAGTAATACACCCTTCATTGGAATTATAGACGAAACCTCTTTTACTACTCGTTGAATACTCACGGCCCATAAAGGGTCTTATGGAACCTCATCTACAGCAACTTCCACATACTTTACCCAAAAATAGTGTCAACCCCGAAATCCTGCAAAACAAACATAAAAGCACATAAAACCGACTAGCATTGCATTGAGAATACACAAAATTTCATGATTTAAGTATCAAAAGTATTGTATTTTTGACAGCACATCAAGTAGCAGAATCAACTTAAGGGAGTGGCTCAAGTTTGGTTCACTCAGTGGAAGTACGTGAGAGTTGAAGGAGGTTCCATTGACTAGGAGATGTTTAAGGCTGCTTTTTCTTGATCATTTCTTCCATCTTGAGTTAAAAGAGGCTAAGGTGATGAAATTCATAAACTAAAATCAAGGAGAGCTGAATGTGACAGAGTGTACCCTCAAATTTACTAAGTTGTCCAAATTTTCTCTTTCCATAATGGCTGACTATATAGCCCGTACGAACAAGTTCACTTTGGGGGCGTTCGATTTTTTAAAGATGAAGAGAAAGAGTGCTATGCTTATTAAAGAAATGTATATCACTAGACTCACGACATATGCCGAACAAATGCAGAGTAAAAACTTGCAAAAGATGAGGTTGAGGGAATCCAATAGACTTTGTTACGATGATGGGTTCTCTTCTGGTAAGTCCAGTGGTAGCCTATTCAAACAAGGCCAAGGGTCTTCAAAAGGTGCTCCTCAAAGGTTTGACAAAGAGAAAGAGGTCAATCCGAAGGCTCAAGGTGATGTTGTGAAAGGTTGTGCCATTCCTTCTAAATATCCCAAGAGTGGGAGGAGCCACATTGGTAAATGCTTGAGAGGTTCTGGTGCATGCTTTGGTTGTGGAAGGGTGGGACACAAGATTTTTGGGTGACATAATTTTGCTAATAAAGGTAAGGAAGGGTTTCCTCAAGGTCAAATGGTTCAAAAATCACGAGTGCAACAAGGTGCCGAAGCTCAAGGTAGTTGTCCATGTGGTAATTGATTCTATACTTTGCATGCTAGACAAGAAGTTGATAAGGCTCCCGATGTGATTATCAGCATGTTGAAAGCTTTTGATCAAGATGTATATGGTTTGCTTGACCTAATAAGATAGCCATAATGTTGTATTGCCTATAAGAGAAAATGGGAAGACATAAAGTCCCACAACATCCATAGACAAATTCTATGTTCTCGTCACACTCTTACAGACGAATGCCATATTGTTTAGGTTGGTATGATGATCCTGTGATGGTAAGACCGCAAGTAGCCCATGGTTCTTCAGTATCTAAAGTAACCCATTCGAGACTGTGAACTTTGTGTCTGCTGGTAGTAGTGGCAACACAATAGCTCCAGTCACCTCCATAGCCATAGGATTCATGTTGTACTGATTCCACTGGTAAGCATCGGCATTAAAATCGTGAGCGTGTGGAGAAATATTCTCAAGAGGAGGTGGGTTCTTATTCTCAGCTTCCTCATTGTTATTCCTATTTAGAGCTACATTAGCCATGTTATTGGCATATTCTTTGGCCATTCTCGTCAAACTTCCGTGGATGTCTTAGTCAAATGGAGTTAAGGGACTGCCATGACTCCAAGCATTGAGCATACACTATGCTTACACCCTGAAAAAGAAAAAAACACAAAAAACAAAAGTTAAATAACAGAACTAAGGATTAAAAGTTAAATAAAGGAACTAAGGATTAACACTTGAATTATTAATGAATTCACTAAGATTAGCCATATTCCCCGACAACGTCGCCAAAGTATTGATGTCACCAAAGTTACACCTCATTTTTAGAGGATAAAGTAGTCACTGTCAAGAAATGGAACCTAACAAAGGTTAAGGTCAAACCCACGCGGAATACTAAACTCAAGAGGATTCACCAATCTGCAATCCGAATGATTAACCAACTTACTTCCCAAAAGGGGGGTGCTATAATGAATGAGAAATATAACTAAACTAACTATTACAAGAGAGAAATTAATATGGATAGAAACTAGGGTATTGTGTTTCCATGATTCCCCAACTCAGTATCACAGGATAACCTAATTCCTTTCTAGTGTATAGCATGCAGGACAGTAAGTTATATTCACCAAGCCCTTTAATCAAAGGTGAGAGGTGAATTTCACTATGCGGCTTGGCCAATCTCCATACTATGCATTACTAACCCTCATCTATTAGTCTTAGTACAACCTCCCCTTGGCCCAGTATCATTGATTAGACGAGAGCACATCAATCAAATCCTATTAATTAATCTCTTTACCTATTCATTACTACCTTGGTCCAGTCAGTACTACTAGGCGAGTTCTAATGTTGGCCACCACTATAAAAAAATGCAAAACAAAGAGAGTTAATTAATACATGCATGTACACTTTCCAAGAATCATGAATTATGTTGTTTTACTTTATTAGTTATTCATGGTTCCCACACCCCTAGTTGTGGATTTAGCTACTCATGTTATGTGTATTTGCAAGAATTATTAATTGAGAAGACATAATTCAAAACATACACAATAGAATTAAGAACAAGAAAAATGCAACTACAATAAGAATCACAAGCTTCAAGGTAAAGTTCAAACACAAGTGTTCTAAAAGAGTCTCCAATATGATCTTAGAATTTTCTCTCTGTAAATATTTAGTCCTCAGAGTACTAGGTGAAAACTTATGAAAATAACCTTAAAACCCATTTATAATAATTAAAACTCAAGTCCTAAAAAAATAGAATAACTGGTCGGCATGCCATACGAAAGGTGTTTTACGAGCCCTATTGCATTCCATGACCCGTAATCGATGTCTCGTACTCAACTGCTGAGAATTTAGACTTCAACTCTCTGACACCCCTCTATGACTCATAATGTGATTTACGGCCCGTAAAGGGGATTTCGTCTGATGAAATTCTTGAAAGTCCAACTCTCTGATCTTTAGGGAACTAACAAACTTTTACAACTCGTAAAAATTTCTATGATTCATTTTCACATTCCTAGAATTAACTTCAAAAGATGGATTCACTAGAATTATCCACAAAAATGGCCCGTAGAATGGTCGACATCCCGTAAAGGGTCTCACATATCTGCAAAAACTCAGCAACTTTTGCAATTTTCCCCAAAATCAAAGCCAACCTATAATATTGTAAATGTAAAATCAAAAATACATAAAACCAACTAACATCACATTGAGAACACACAAAGTTCCAAGTTTTAAGTATCAAAAGTGTTGTATTTTTTATAGAGTAGTGATTGAAGCAGATATGACAGAATGATACTCATACCTCTTTCCTTCTATTCAAGCCTAAGGTACTTAATACAATCCATTCCTTCATAATTCTCAAGAATGAATATTTCTATTCAAGTTGCATGCATACATGATCATATAACTATTTTTTAATGATATTTGATTCATAAATTTTATGACTTTATGAAAAAGATGATTAAGTTGCATTTTTTGCATATATGTTTTGATGACTACTATGTTTTTATTAAGTTCAGGCATAATTGTAACTTATTCGAGGATGAATGATCCCAAGGGGAAGATAATGTAAGACTTCTCATGTTCTTAAACTTGGAAAACTGATGCAGAGACAATTTATTAATGGTCAGAACATACAAGCTAGCTTATAGACTATAAGAGAATCCACAAGTCATACATGGTATCATGGAATGTCCCTAGTGAAAATGGAAAATTGAATGTCTTTTTGAAGTTGACTTACGAATTATCAAACGAGCCATATATTTTCCCATGGCTAGTAAGTAAGTCCTATAGGTGGAGGCCCTGATAGACAAAAATTTGTCTAAGTCTGAAGTCTTCCTACGAGGGGATCTACAGCCCGTAAGTTTATGTAAGAGCCATACTGCATGTTTGTGGATCAAAAATGCAATATTAATATCTCAAATTTTGTGACACCCTGTCCTAGAGGCAAGGTATAACCCATAAGTGGTTTCACAACCTATAGAAGGTGGCTCGTAGGTGACTCTTGTAGTTTTTAATGAAGGGTGTTTTTGACTTTTTCAATCAATTGAAGTCCCAAACTACATCATTTTGGCTACCCTAAGCAACCTAACCTCTATAAATCCCTATACCTAACTCATTCAAACATTTTAATTCCCGAATTTCTCTCAAGAGTTCTCAATAATTCTCTCTCTATGTATAGGGTTCCATTGGCGCTAAATCTTGAAGGTTGGACTAAGGATTTTTGGATTTTCTTTTCTAATTTTAAGGATTCTACTTGAGGTATGTAAGGTTTCATTCATGGAATAGTTTCATCTATGAAGCCCAATCCAAAACTTTCCTTCTTATAAAAAATTCAAGATGAATTCTTATAGGCTTTTTAGCTATAATTCCTAATGCATAGATTATGATTCCAATATGATTATTATGACTAATTATGCATGAGTTACAATGAATTTCATTAAGTGTATGATTTTCAAGAAAAAGTATGTGATTCTAAAGCAAGCATGATTAGGGCTTAATGATATGATGTGGGTTCCTTTGTTAATGATTTACTTTGATTTCAATTTTGCTCTTATTATGCTTGCCCAAGTGCTGGCCAACCAAGTCCAACAAGGGGCCCAAGAACCTCATGTTACTACCCCGAGAGCTAGGGTAAGAGACTTTATAAGGATGAGTCCTTCGGTTTTCTATGGGTCAAAGGTGGATGAAGATCCACCAGAGTTTATTGATGAAATCTACAAAATCTTGTCTCTCATTGGTGCTGGGCCAAATGAGAAGGCGGAGTTGGCGGCATACAAACTCAAGGGGTGGCCCAAATTTTGTGTGATCAATGGAAAGATGACAAAGGTAATGGCGATGTTATTCTTTCGAAGGAATTCAAATTGTCCTTCCTAAATCAGTTCTTCCCTCTTGAGCTTAGGGACGCAAACTTGGTTGACTTTATGAACTTGAAGTAAGGCGGTATGAATGTGAGAGAGTATGCCCTCAAATTTAATCAACTCTCTAAGTATGTTGCTCACTTGGTAGCCAATTCTAGGTCAAGGATGAATAAGGTTGTTGTGGGAGTCTCCAATTTGGTAAGTGAAGAATTTCGGTCCGCAATGCTTATTAGTGATATGGACTTATCTCAGTTGATGACATAGGCCGAGCAAATGGAAGAAGAAAAGTTGAGAAAGAAGAGGGTCATGAAGCCAAGAGAGCCCGCTTTGAGGGCAAGTTTCAAAGGATTGCTAGATTTCAAGGCCAAAGGCCTCCTCGTGCTACTAATAGGGGGTTCGCCAATGACTTCCCTAGTCCGCAAAGTATTGTAAGTGTCGATGCTAATGATGTGTGTCCTAGATGTGGAAGGAGTCATAAGAGCCCATGTTTGAAAGGTTCTAATGCATCTTTTGAATGTGAGGAGCTTGGTCATAAAAGGATTGATTGTCCAAGAAATCATAGCGAGGTTCGAGGTGCAAATGCGGTCCCATTGGGTAGAGGTGGTCCTCAAGGTGGTGCCCCGAGGCACGATCGATTCTATGCTCTACATGGGAGGCAAGGGGTTGGTGAGATCCCCATGTTGTTACCGCTATTTTAAATATCTTTGATCTTGATGTATATGCTTTGATTGATCCGGGTGCCACCCTTTCCTTTGTTACCCCCTTTGTTGCTTAAAAGTTCCTTGTTCAGTTGGAGTTGTTGCATGAGTTATATGAGGTGTCTACTCCTATTGGTGCATCTATTATGGCTAGGAGGGTGTATATAATGGTCCAGTTTGCATATTGCATAAAATCCAACCTTATGATCTTGTTAAATTAAATATGGTTGATTTTGATGTTATTCTTGGGATGGATTATTGCATGCATACTATGCTTCTATTGATTGTAGAACCCGTAGGGTCAAGTTTCAATTTCCAAATGTACTCGTCCTTGAGTGAAAAAGTACATGATCTGGTAATAAGGGGTAGGTTCATCTCATGCTTTAAAGCCCATAGGTTGATTTGAAATGGTGTTTGTATCATCTTGTGAGAGTCAAAGATGTGAAGTCCAAAGTCCCTTCCATTGAGTCAGTCCCGGTTGTTAATAGTTTCTTGATGTCTTCCCAAATGACCTTCCCAGTGTCTCTCTGGAAAGGGAGATAGATTTTTGCATAGATCTCCTTCCTGACACTCAACCTATCTCCATTCTTCTTTATGGTATGGCATCGGCGGAGTTGACAGAGTTAAAGGAGCAATTGAAAGATTTGTTGGAAAAGAGATTTATTAGACCTAGCCAATCCCCTTGGGGTCACCGTGTTGTTTGTAAAGGAGAAAGATGGGTCACTTTGGATGTGCATTGACTACTGGCAACTAAATAGGGTCACTATAAAGAATAGATATCCTCTTCAAAGGATTGATGACCTGTTTGACCAATTGCAAGGTGCTAGCTATTTCTCTAAGGTTGATCTCCAGTCCGATTATCATCACGTGAGGGTAAGGGAGTGTGATATTTCCAAGACGGCCTTCCGGACTAGATATGGGCATTATGAATTTGTGGTGATGTCCTTTGGGTTGACAAATGCACCGGCCATCTTCATGGACCTAATGAATAGGTTCTTCAAGTCCTACCTTGATTCCTTTGTTGTGGTCTTCATCGATGATATTTTGATCTATTCTCATAGCAGGGAAGAGCATATGGGTTATTTGAGGGTTGTGTTGCAAAAATTGAGGGAGGAGAGATTGTATTCTAAACATGACAAATGTGAGTTTTGGTTGGGGGAGGTTGCATTCCTGGGTCATGTGGTGTCGGGGGATGGCATTAAAGTGGATCCTAAGAAAACTGAGGTGATTAGGAATTGGCCTAGATCATTGACCCCGTGAGATATTAGGAGGTTCTTGGGCCTTGCGGGTTACTATAGAAGGTTTGTGAATGGGCTCTCATCCATTGCTTCTCCTATGACAAAGTTGACTCAAAAGAAGGTTAAGCTTGTGTGGACTGATGAGTGTGAGAAAAGCTTCCAAACATTAAAATATAAACTTATGTCCGCTCCTATATTGTCTCTACTGGACGGGCTTGAGGGTTTTGTTGGTATTGTGATGCATCTAGAGTTGGTTTGGGTTGCGTACTACAGCAAAATTGTAAGGGCATAGCCTATGCTTCTAGGCAACTCACAGTGCATGAAAGGAACTACCCTACCCATGATCTTGAATTAGCCGCCATGGTGTTTGTATTGAAGATTTGGCATCATTATTTAATGGGGTGCATGTTGATCTCTTCAAGGATCATAAGAGCCTTCAATATTTCTTCACTCAAAAAGATCTCAACTTGAGGCAAAGAAGGTGGCTAGTCTTAAGCGCTATGACATGACTGTGCATTACCATCTGGGTAAGGCAAATGTTGTGGCGGATGCTTTGAGCCGGGTGCCGATGGGTAGCCTAGCTCATGTGGACGAAGGTGGTAGGGAGATGGCTAGAGAGGTGCATAGATTGACTAGATTGGGATCGAGGTTGGGATATGTGGGTGATGGTGTCACTATTTTGGATGGTTCTAAATCTTCTTAGGTTAATGAGGTGATGGCTAAACAAGATCTAGACTCCTCCTTGCTTGAGTTGAAGGCCTTAGTGAAAGAGGGAAAGATAGAGGTTTTCTCCCAAGGGGGAGATAGGGCCCTTAGATACCAAGGTAGGTTGTGTGTGTCATGTGTTGATGGTTTGAGCGAGAGAATTCTTGATAAGGCCCATAACTCTTTTTATTCTATCCACCCCGGTTGCACCGAAATGTATAGATACTAGAGGGATGTGTATTGGTGGGAAGACATGAAGAGAGATATTGCTAAATTTGTTTCCGGTTTCCATAGTTGTCAACAAGTCAAAGCTGAACATTAAAGGCTGGGTGGCCTAACCTAAGACATAGAGCTTCCTACTTGGAAATGGGAGGTGATTAATATGGACTTTATGGTTAGGTTTCCCTAGACTTGGAAGGGTTTTGATTCCATATGGGTGATGGTTGATAGGATGAAAATATTGGCTCGCTTTCTACCCGTCAAGACTACATATTGGGCTGAAGAGTATACAAGATTGTACATCCATGAGTTAGTGAAGTTGCATAGGATTCTCTTATCCATTGTATCAGATGATGCTTCAAAATTTACTTCACACTTTTTGAGATCTTTTCAAATGGGTCTTGGTACTAAAGTTCAGCTTAGTACGACCTTCCACCCTCAAGTGGATGGCCAAGCCGAAAGGACAATTTAAACACTTGAAGATATTCTTAGGGCTTGTGTCTTGGAGCTTAAAGGTAGTTGGGATGACCATCTTCCATTGATTGAGTTTTCCTACAACAATAGTTATCACTCTAGCATCGGTATGGCTCCTTATCGAGCTCTTTATGGGAGACATTGTAGATCACTAGTGGGTTGGTTTGAGGTTGGAGAGGTGACTCTCTTGGGGCCAGATCTGGACATGGATGCTCTTGAGAAAGTTAATATGATTAGGGAAAGGTTTAGGAAAGCCCAAAGTCGTCAAAAATCCTATGCCGATGTGAGAAGAAGAGTCCTAGAATTCCAAATGGGGAATTAGGTTTACTTGAAGATTTCCCCAATGAAAGGTGTAGTCCATTTTGGTAAGAAGGGGAAGTTGAGTCCAAGGTATGTTGTGCCTTATGAGGTGATAAAGAGGCTTGGCAAGGTAACTTATGTTGCCTAGTGAAATTAATTTGGTCCATCCAGTATTTCATGTCTCTATCTTGAGAAAATACGTTAGTGATCCTAATGCCATTGTGCCTCTTGATTGCGTGGGTATTGTTGAGGATAAGTTAACATATGAGGATGTTCCATTTCAGATCTTGGACAGACAAGTAAAGAGATTGAGGAACAAAGAGATAGCATCTGTTAAGATCCTTTGGAGGAACTAACAAGTTGAAAATACTACTTGGGAGGCCGAAGAAGACATGCAAAAGAGGTATCCTTATCTCTTCCACTTCACTCAAGCCTAAGGTACTAATTCTAGCCTCACATATGATTCCAAATCCTACATTTCAGCCCCTATGTATATGCATTCATGTTTAAGTTGGTAAACTTATGATGATTTTACACGTATGTTGAAAATTTGAAAATGGTGATTTACTTGCTATGTTGAATTCTTGTTGGGGTTGATTTGTTCATTATCACTTTTGTCTTGTATGTCTCTTTTACATTCGAGGACGAATGTTTCCAAGGGGGAGATATTGAAATGACCCCAAAAAGTTCCCAAAAACATGGCTTGGAATGCCCAAATATTTTGATTTTTCTTATATCTAAGAATTCGTTCGTTATTTAGAAAATCCGACTTCATATTTGTGATCAGGGGGTCCAAATTAGGTGAAAAAGTGTCTAACCTCGATTTAAGAGTGAAAGAATAGAAATTATAAATTTTTAAGGATTGATTTTACCTATGGTGTCTAAACCCTCTTCAACTTAATATTGCATGATTTAAAGTGGATTTATATGTGGGTCTTGAATATTGAAAAATTTACTATACAGTGATTTTAGTTCATGAAAGTATGGCTGTTTTAGCATGTTGGATTTGATGAGGGGTTTTGATATGAATGTCTTGAGGGTGTTGCAAGGTGTTGATTAAAGTTTTCACCACATATTTTCCTACATGAATTCATCTCTAAATTTCATGCTCTTTTACCCCTATTACACACCCCCAAGGTGTTTGTTAAAATGTTCGGTTATGGTTTCTTGAGAAATTGAAGGCCCAAAGAATGAGATATGAAATGAATGATGTTTTGATGATGAAATGAGCTTATGTATATGATTATTCTTACATGAGGTGTTGCATTAGAGCTTATGATAAATCCTATATAAAGTGTTGCATTAGACTATGCCCGACCCAGAAAAAAAAAGCCAGGTAACTGGATAGGGGTTTATACTCATCCATCTGATGATAGTTTGGTATCATCACCAACTGAGATGAGGGTTTGTACTCAGTAACCTGATGGGGGGGTTGTATTCATCCACTAGGGTGATGGGGTAGTACCATTACCAACCAAGATGGGGGTTTGTACTTACTAACCTTTCGAGGAGTTTGTACCATGGGAACTAGCTTGGTCTCTTCTTCACATATGATATCCTATATGAGCATGATTTACTTAAGCATGTTTTACTGATGCATAGATCATACATGTCATATTGCTATATTATGCCTATTTCCTGTCGTTATGCATTTTAGACTATGATTCCTATTTATTATTGCATTGCATCCCACATACTTAGTACATTCGAACATACTAACGCATACTCTTGCCTACATGATATCATGATGTAGAACCCAGTGCCTAAGTTGATCATGCTCCTCCTCCACATGGCTAGACGGTGCTATTCTGAGCTCACCTCCATTTCGGGGATTTTGGTTTATGTTTTATTATTTTTATTATCAATGTAGTGAGATGCTATATTTTGTTCTATTTGACTATGAGGGTGAGCCTAGTTACTTTGTCTTGGCCCCCTCTCTTTCTATGTATCTAGAGGTGTTTATTGGATAAGGTGTGTATTATGTATGAGCATGGCACTTGACTTTTGACTCCGATGCTTATGAAAGTTTTCCCTTAGTCCCATTGCCCTTACTTTTATCATGTATGTTTAACTATGCTTCCGCCACCAAGGTTGTGTGATGGTACGCTAAGAGGCCTGTTTGGGGTTCCTTCGTGTTCTCCATTCGCCGTGTCACGTCTAGACTCTAGTCAGGTCATTAAACCTATATCGTCTACAATAAAAAGCTTCAAATGGTGTCATATTAATGATTGAGTGAAAACTAGTGTAAGCGAATTCGATAAGATGTAAGTGATCATTCCAACATCCTTTCAAATCAAGTACACTAGATATCTTCCAATGTTAGAATTGTTGTTTAAACATGTCCATCCATCTGAGGATAAAATGTGGTACTTAGCTTCACTTTTGTATCAAGACCCTTTTGAAAAGACTTCTAGAAATGAGAGGTAAATTGAGCACCTCTATTTGATATATAGACAACAACACCCGTTGCAAGCTTACTAAATCTTGAGTGTAGACCTTAGCATAATCTTTTACACAATATGAAGTATTTACCAACAAAAAGCATGCTATTTTCATCATGCTATCAACAACCACAAACATTGAATCAAATTGCTTCTTAGTCCTTGGCAAACCCATAACAAAGTCCATATTCATTTCCTCTCATTTTCAAGTTGGATCTCAATATGTTGGGCCAAACCTCCCTATTTTGGTGTTCCACCTTCACTTGTTGAAAATTCGCACACCTCATCACACACTTTTCTATGTCTTTCTTGATGTCATTCGACCAATACACTTCTCCAAAATCCATATATCTTTTGGCGATTCTCAAAAGAATAGAATACTTAGAGTTATGTGTTTTATCAAGTATATTTTTCCCTTAGTCCATCAACATTGGGCACACATACTTGCCCTTGGAAACATAGCACTCTATCTCGCCTTTGTGAGAAAACCATTACCTTCTTATCAACATCCAATTTTTTCAATTCAGCTAAAGCAGGTTCTATGTATTGTTTTTCTTTCACCTTCCCTAATACGTTCTTGATCCATATTGTACAAATGCACTACCATTATTCAATCTATTCTACTCAAAGCATTAAGCACAATATTTACCTTGCAGGGGTGATATATCACACTAATGTCAAAATCTTACAAAAGTTTCAACCATATCCTTTGCCTTAGGTTCAAATCACTTTGGCAAAACACATATTGTAAACACCTATGGTCATTGAATATATTTTCACATGTACCTCATAGAGATAATGTCGCCAAATCTTCAATGCAAATAGAATGGACAACAACTCAAGATCATGAGTCAGATAATTCCTTTTCTGCACTTTCAATTGCTTTGAGGCATAGGGAGTTACTTTCCCATGTTGCATCAAGACACCACCCAAACTTATGTGCAAGGCATAAAAATGCACAAATAAGCCATTAGAACCTTCGTTCAATGTAAAAATTGGATATGAAGTAAGGTAATCCTTCAACATTTGGGAACTCTTTTAACATTCATCAAACCATTGGAATTTCACCTTCTTTTGGATCAGCTTAGTCAAAGGATAGGTAATGGAGGAAAATCCTTTAATAAATCTCCTATAATATCTAGTCAAACCCAAAAAGTTCATTGTAATACTGCTCATCTTTGAAGGCTTCGAAAACTAAATGATAAGGATATTTGTGTTGGTTTGACCCTACGAGTAATTCTACAGCTCGCGGAAGGAACCACGGGTCATAGGTATGTTTTATGAGTTAAATCTAGTGGAAATAGAAAATTGAAGAATTTCTGGAAGTTGATGTACGATTAATAGGACAAACTATATACGGAACCACGTTTCCGTCAAAGGTTTCATAGAAATTTCGAAGGGCCTAAAATTTTCTAAGTCTGGAACATTTCTATGAAAGTATATATGGTCTTGTAGATAGATTAATGGGTCATCTTGCATGATCATGGTTTGAAGGATACAAATTCTAGTAGCTCAACATTTGTGACATAAAGATCTACGAGCCTATATACAATCCATAGAACCACAACCCGTGGATGGGGTCTTGTGATTGGTCCCATCGATTTATTATGAAGAGTGTTTTAGATATTTACAATTTGTTTAAGTCTTAAACTATATCATTTTGACTCTATTAACTACCCTAATTGACCTAATCTTATAAGTTCTATTCATAATTCATTTAAAATTATTTACTCTTAATATTCTCCCAGAGGATCTCAATATTTCTTTCTAAGTCAAAGGATTCCATTGAAGGTAGGGTTTGAAGGTTCGTGTAAGTATTTCTAGATTTTCCTCTTAAATTCTGAGAATTCTCACTTGAGGTAAGTAAGGCTTCATAGATATATTGGTTTCTTCCATGAAGCCCAATCCAAAACTCCTTTTTATCAAAATTCTACGATGATTTTTTATGGCATTTTATGTTATTATTCCAAATGTATGGATTATGATTCCTACATGAAGATTATATCTACTTATGCATCAATTATGATTAAGTGTATGATTTATACGATTTGGAAGGAAAAGTATGTGCTTTCAAGTATGCATGATTATGGCTTAATAATTTGATGTGAGTTCCTTTACTAATGATTTAAATTGATTTTAATTGCATATTTCCTCTATGAATCTCAATCCAATTTTATGATTTTGACACAATTTCTTGTGAACCTACACTTGGCCCTAGTCTCTTCTAATAAAGCTTTGGATTTCATGATTATAACCTTAAGTATGTCAAAAGCATATTTCATGGCAATGATGATATTATGTCAATGATGACGATGTTGCTATGATAAAAAGGATGATCAAGAACCTAAAGCTTGTGGTGATGATACTAAGGTGGGAATGTCTACCCATACCGAGATGGAAAGAAAAGTAGATGGGCTATTCTTATGACAGGGCATGTTTTTCATGAAAAAATATGATGACCATTTATGAACTATGAATGTATGATTTAAAGAAGTATGAACTATGTTAAAATATATATATATGCATGATTTATGCAGTTCATGGGATATGACTTAGCAACGAGTAGGCTTCGGTAGATTCCATAGTCTTATAACTATGTACCACCAGAGGAATGGTGTTCACATTTTACGCCTTACATGTGGGCTAATGGAATCATATAACTTTTAATGGACACTCCTATGCTAGGATAGAGCCTAAAGGGTGGGGTTAAATGATGGTTCTTACAATGCAGGATAGAGCCCATAGGGTGAGGATCGAGTCTACCTTGGAAAAGTAGACTCCTCTTTACTTGGTGTAGAGGGAACATCAAGTTTGCATGGTCTTATTCCCACATGTATACTAAGGTTAATGAGTGGTTTTGGTGATATTTCTTTTCATGATTTTAACTTGCATTGTTCATGCATATTATGTCCTTATCCTATCGATTTTGATTATGCATATTGATGTTATATCGTGATGTCCTTGATTCACGGAATGCATACATACTTAGTATATTCAACATATTTATGCATACTTACTTGGTGAGATGATCTAGCAATGTAGGGACAGACGATGAGATGACTATTCTCTTTTGTTTCTAGATCCAGATTCCAAGATTGAAATGTTGTTGGTGAGTTCCCATGATTCGAAAAAAATCACATTTATCATGTGTCATGACCTTGACCTAGGGTCTAGGACTGACATGGCGAATGGTAACTCGAGGGTCCACAAACAAGCCTCAAAGTATCCATATTCACATTATTGGTTTTGAAGCATATAGGATTAGTAAAGACATAGTTATAAGGGATGAAAAAGTAGAACTCACGCTCTAGGAATGTCATAAAGAAAGGGATTAACACGAGCTTACATAAGACATAACAAATAAAGACTAAGGAGCGGATAAGTATGACTCACTTTATGGGAGCAATTCGGGACTTAGATCTTTCACATCATACCATAAAAGCACATCATAATACTCATAGCCAATCTATATAACAATATCCAATAGGTATCCATAACAATAATCATAACTCTAAATACAAAACTTAGCATATAACCTAAAAGAGTCTACTAGATGTCTAACACTGCCTCTAGTCATAAGATAGAATCAGGTCCAAGACATGTCCCGGGCTCACCCTCAAAGTAAATAACATAGACAAAAGCACCATAGGTAAAGGAATGGTGGTCTGTACTTGGAATTTATGACTCACCACAACAAGACTATCTCAAGATCCAAGCTAATCGTTGCATGGTGGATGTATGTAGTCCTCACTCTCTACATGGTTAGATCATGTAGGAAAACATATGCATTAGTACGTTTGAATGCACTTATATGGGCATGTAATGCATATGACTTATCAAACCTGCATTCAATATTAGATGGCAATGACATATTATATGGAAAGAGGTATATTCCAAAAAAGAGTAGTATAACAGTATGCCATGAAATCCATGATGCATGAAATCACATAAAGCTCTTATATAGTAGGGATGTAACGTCAATCGACACGTAAAACAATGTAAGCTATTACATGAAATACCAATGACAACTTACACCGGAGGAAAGGGGGAGTCACGGTCCATGGTGAACATCCATAATGGTCAAGTGAATCCTCTAAAGCTACATAATTGACCAATCCTCTATTCATGGGTGGTCTGTTTTGGGAATCAAGCCTCATCTAATGGGTGATCCCTCTAAGGAGTCAACCTCACCTAATAGGTGACCTTTCTAAGGATTCAACCACATCTAACATGTGATTCTTTAACCTACGGTAGCACGTATTTAGGGGAAATAAGATTCACCTCTAACGGGTCATGCCTTAACTAAGGAGATGAGCCTCAATATCAAGGTCCTCTTGATGCTAAGTCATTATCCCATAGGAATACATATACATATACATGCTTTCAAAATAGGCACAAGTCATTTCAAATCATTTCAATGCATACTTAGACTTAAAAGCAAACATTTTTCATAATCATGCACACTTGGTCAAAAAAAGCCAAATTATAATTCATATCATACTTTCATGCATCGGAATAGCCCATTCATATATGTAGTATTGGTGTAAACACTCAAAGTTACTCAAAGAGCAATATCATAGATATTTATGTGATGACTTTTCATTTTAGAGCCATACCTTCCTCAAAATCATATTTATCAACATAATTTAGTCTTAAGGCACTTCATACATTTCATGAAAATCAATTCTATGTATGCGTATGTCATGAATAATGAGAGGATACCATGAGCAATAGAGATTTATACTTTATTCAATACTATAATATGAAATCCAAGTAAATCTATGAAGAAATTTATACTTAAATCATACTTGAGATTACTTATGCTTAAATCAACATTTAAAGGGGATAATGCGTATTCAAATCCTCATAATATCCATGCAATCCATCATATTAGGGCTTAAATCACTTTAAAAACAACAACTAAACATAGTTTATATCTCAATTGAATCAAATAAACAACAATTTAAAAGATGTATATTCAAAGTATGCTAAATTTCATAAATCAAGGAGTAAAGAGAGTTTGGGTCTTCATTCTTGAAAGGGACCACGAAACAAATCCCACATCCTTAGCTGATGAGAAGAAATTTGAAGAAGAATGATCTTTCTTTTGATTTCCGAACTTTGATTCACAAAAGTCCTTTGAGACAGAGTTCTTCAGAGTGACTTGAGAGAATTCTTAGTGTAAGAATGGATTTTTTAATAAAGTATAGGTCATTTGAAAGTCTTTAGGTAGCACAATAAGTAACAAAAGGCCCTTAGGATAAATCATAATTACAAAAACATAATTAATGAAATGAGTAAAAAACTTTGAGGTTAAAGTCTTTGGGAGGGGTGCTACGGTTCGTGAGGCACCATACAGAATGAACACTTGCCTGTGATCTAATGATAAAAAAATTTTCACTTGACCAAGGTCCGAAATGGTAGTCCCATACTTAGAAAAATTTAACATAGGCTCCCATATGGAAGGTGGTACGGACCATACCAAGGCACACGGTCCGTGTAACTCCTCTATCCCAGTCCACTTAGAAAAAGTCTCGTCGATAATGTTCTAAGACAGTGATCCAATGCTTAGAAAATTTTCACTCTGGAACCCATACAAAGGGTCTCATCGACTGTGAAGCACCAAACGGTCTATGAGAGGGGCCCTACCACTTGGCTTAGGCTCAAAATTGTGGAGTCTCAAGCCCAAGGCTACCATATGGTCTACCACACGGTCTGTAGATCCTCACAAGGTTCTTGTGGCATGCAAGTGTGGGATGCCATAGTCCTAAACTCCACATTAAGGCCCTCGAATCCAACACAAGGACAAGGGCCACTCCAAGGAGTCTCCACATAGTCAGTAAAGTACCGCACGGACAGTGAAGGCTTCCATGAAGCGTCACCTTGGTCAAAAACTTTCCAGAACAAAATTTCCAGTCTCCATTGAAATCGCATATAGTCCAGGTCATTGCATCATCTTCCTCTTGGGAACATATATCCTCGAATGTTCTAGAATAATGCTTGACTTAGAATATGAAATATCAAAACATAAGACATAATGCATATTTCATCACATAAAAATTATGAAGTCATTAAAATTCACATCAACACGCATTCAAATCATTCAAAACATCAAAAATCATTTTCATGCATATGTATGCATGTCATGTCAGGAAACGCAAGAGTGAAAGAATTAGGACCACTTGGAAAAGAAGAACTTAATACCTTAGGATTGAGTGGATTAGAAAAGATGGGATATCGTTGCTTCGTGTCCAACTCCATCTCCCTTGTAGCACTCTCCATATGTTGATTTCTCAAAAGTACCTTAATTGAAGCCATATCCTTGTTTTGAAGCCGCTTCACTTGCTTATCATAAATATCAACTGGAACCTCCTCAAAAGACTAGTTCTTCTCAACCTTAACACCTTCTAAAGGCACAATAATACTAGAATCACCAACCAACTTCCTCAAGATAGACACATGGAAGACCGGGCACATTCTAAATCTGCTCAACAATCTCTTAAGGACCCACATACTGGGTACTTAGCTTGTCGTTCTTCCTAAAATGCATCACACCCTTCATAGGTGAGACTTTCACATTCACTAGATCACCAGCATGAAACTCAAGATCCCTCTTCCAAACATCCAAACAGGATGTTTGGTGAAATTGTGTTGTCTTCAACCTCTCTCTAATCAGTTTCACCTTCTCCATAGCCTCCAACAGAAAGTCCGGGCCAATCAAAGCCATCTCTCCGATGTCGCCCAAGTTACACCTCCTTTTTAGAGGATAAAACGATCATTGTCAAGATATAAAACCTAACCAAGGTTAGGGTCGATCCCATAGGGAATACATATACTCATGAAACTTTATCAATATGTAATCCGAGTAATTAACCGACTCAATTCCACAAAAGGTGGGATTTGCAATAATCAATGAGAAATGTAAACTAACTACCTATCATAAGAGAAAATAAATAGTAAATAGTACTAGGGTATTGTATTCCCCATGATTCCCCAACTCAGTATCACTGGATAACCTAATTGATATCTTGTGTATAGTATGCAAGAAGGTAATTTAAGTTCACCAAGCCTTTTGGTCAAAGGTGAGAGATAAATTTCTCTATGCGACTTGGCCCATTTCCATAGTGTGCATTATTGACCATCACCTATTAGTCCTGGTTCATCTTGCCCTTGGTCAAGTTTGGTTGATTAGACGAGAACACATAAATCAAATCTTGTTAATTAATCTCTTTTCTTATTCATTACTACCTTGATCAAGTCAGTAGCACTAGTTAGGTTCTAATGTTGGCCACCATTAGAAAACCTACAAAATGAACAGAGTTAATTAATACATCCATACATACCTTCCAAAAATTTTGAATTATTTGGTTTTACTTTGTTAGATGAAGAAATTATGAATTGAGAAGACATAATTAAACACCTACACAATAGATATAAGAACAAGCAATCCAATATCAATAAGAATCACAAGCTTTACGATCAAATTAAACAACAACCATTCTCACTGATATGCTATTAAAATACAACACATTTGATTCCTACAACAAGAGATTTTGCAAGTTCTTAATGTGACTTCTTATGGTTTTTATGTGTCTTACATTTGTTTTTGTAGAAAATATAAGTTGGCTAGATTTTGGGAAAAGTAGCAGATTTTATTGAATTTGAAGATCTACGAGACTTACTATGAGCCGTAGCCCAAGCTACGAGTCATAAGAGTTCGTCATAGTGATTAACAACTTCCAAATATCAAAATCTGAGAAATTGAAGTCAGTCATACGAGCCAAGGATACAAGTCATACACTAGACAACGTTTCGTAGTATGGACCATAGCAACTAAATCAAAAATGCCGAGTGCTGACTATAAAAGTACGATTTTAACTCATAGGTCACCCTACGAGTCATCCTACGAATGATAACTACTATCGGCCAAAATTTTCTTATTTATTTTTAAGTCCTTTAGATAAATTATGTAAATAGTTTAAGTTAGGGACTTAAAAGAATACACTATTATTCTGATCAGATAGAGTGAGATTGTGGAGAACATTTTAAGAGCTTTTTCTAGCGTTTACTATATATGCTTAGGATTTTACTTTGAAGATCTAGTTAGGGGATCTGAAATCACTTGTTATCAAACTCCATTCTTCAAGCTTGTGATTTCAACATCAAGGTTGTTTTTGTTCTTCAGTTTATTTGGGTAATTTCTCAACTATGTTTAATATAATCATTGTTTGTGATTTTTTCCTAGTTATGAGTAGCTGAACCCCCACAACTTGGGGTTATTAGAACCATGAGTAGCTAGCTCCTAATATTCCAGATTGTTTGCATTTCTTTGATTGGGTATTTACATGTATCGTCTATTTTCCTTCGAAATGCTTGTTGGTTGGTGGAGGCCAGTACGAAACCCTGCCAAGTGTCCTGATCCTGACCAAGGTAGTGATGAATAGGAAAAGGAATAGGTGACAGGATTCGATTGATGTGTTCTCGTCTAATCAACCAAACTCGGCCAAGGAGAGGTTAACTGGGACTATGGGTAATGGTTAGGTGGCACACATGGTTGCCAACCAAGAGCCATGGTGAAATTTGACCTTTACCTTCACAAAAGGGCAGAAGAACCTAAGTTACCATCGTGCATACAATGTCAAAATAAGGGTTATGTTATCCGGGGTATTTGAGCTATGAATCATGGGGAACATAATTACCATGTTGTTCCTCAAGTTGATTGTCTCTTCATAATCATTAGTATAGATTTTGTATTTATTTCATTCTAATTTGCAATCCCCCCTATACTAGAGAATATAGTTGATTGGTGATTGAAATGACTATTGGTGAGTCCATTTGGTCAACCCCGTACTCCCTATGGATTCGACCCTAGCCTCTTGTTAGGTTTATACTTGACAGTGACCGCTTCACTGTTGGGGTGTGAATATCAAAATATATGGTGCTGTTGCCAGGGAATGCGGCTAGATTTTTTACTTGATTTCATTAGTGATTAATTCAAGTGTCAATTTCTACATTGTCTTGTATTTTACTTTTAGTTTTTTTGTTGTTTGGGATGTATTGTAAGGTGTATTAGGTTTATACTCCCAAAAAAAGGAGTCGAGGAAATCCCTTAGTTCCAATCAACTTGGAGATCCACCAAATTGCAAGAAGAATGGCTCAAGAAAATGAGGACATTGTGATTGATGAAGCTATTGGCAACGTGATGAAGATGTGGGTAGAGAGGAAAACCAACCTAAGATGGAGAATAGGCCACAACATAGGGACTTCGACGAAAATGCTTATAGTTGGAATCTATATAGGTTGAAACTTATGACCATAGATTTCATGGGAGAAATAGTGTTGCCACCACTATCGCCTAACACTACGTTCACCGTGTCTAGTAGTCTCCTACAAAGGCTTCAAAATAGTGGTTTGTTAATGGGGATACCTTCGGAGGGTCCATATAGTCATCACCATAATACTGCATTTGTTTGCAAGAGTGTGATGGGAACACAAAATCTTCTAATGGATGCAGTTGGTTTAAGAGTGTTCCCTCTATCTTTGACTAGAAATGAGGCAATACGGTACTCCCACAAAGATCGGTCATAAGTTGGGCCGAGCTACAAAGATTCTCTTTAGGGAGGTGTTTACTGAGGTACAAAAGGCTTAAACTCAAAGACCAAATCAATAACTTTAGCAATTGCTAGGTGATTCGATCAGTACAATGTAGGAAAGATTCACCAAGTGCTTGAGGATGGTTTCTAATCACAAAATTGTTGATGATGCCTTTGTAGAGATCTTCTTTCGAGCTCATGACGAGACTAGTCAAGCTTGTGCTGATACCATTATGGGAGACATGTTTCTTGATCGACCTTTTGCACGAATCTTTGAAAGAATGGAGTAAGTGGTTAAAACAGAAAGAGCATAGGGACAAAGAGAGAGAGGTGCAACTAAAGCTTGTTGTGCGGTGAACACAAAAAATGAGCAAGCCAAGTTAAATGAGAAGATGATGCAACAACTTGCTCAACTTTGCACAAGTATGAACTTGGTATTGATACAAAACACAGCAAGTGTTCAGGTGGTTACTCACCAACCTCCAAAGACACCCATGTACGAAGAATTATTCTTTGATGAAGATATTTTCTTTGTGAGTAATCAAGTGGCGGGTTTCCGAAAAAATGCCCAAGGGTCCAACTCAGACTATTGGAGGCAAAGTTCTGGAAATCAAGGTCAGAACTATAACAAAGAGGGTGCATATAGAGATAACTGTGGTGGTTATTATGAAAGAGAAATTGTACCAGAGGCTGAGTGGGGGTGAAGAGATGGATAGAGGAATGGTCTTATGTGCCTCCCCATAATCGTGATGCCGAGTCTAGCAGTTCAAGGATTGATAAAATGTTTTAGAAGTTGTTAAAGAGGGCCAACCATACAGATGAGACTCTAAAAGGGATGAAATTTGATATTTCAAGTATCAATCAAAAGACAGAGTCTAATTCGGTGGCCATCGAACAATTGGAGCAACAATTTGGGCAAGTATGTTCTCAATTGAACCAACACCAAAAGGGAACTTTTCCAAGTAACACGGTTCAAATTCCAAAGTATGATGGGCATTGCATGGTGGTTATGACGAGAAGTGGGAAAGGCACCATAGATCCCCTAGTGCTGGTGGTTGATGATGAAGCTTGTGAGAGGGGTATTAAAGAAAAGGTTGAGGTTGAGAAAGAATGTTTGGAACGAAATGGGATGCAAAGTGAAAAAGGGAAAGAGTAAGAAAAGGCTAAGATGATTCCAAAACCTCCTTCCCCTTTTCCTCAAAGACTCAAGAAAAAGGAGGAGGACGCTAACTTTAAACACTTCCGTTCTATGTTAAAGCAATTGTCCATTACCATCCTCCTTCTAGAAGTATTGCATAGGATGTCTGGGGTATGCTAACTACACGAAGGATTTGGTAATGAAGAAGCGCATGATAAGCCAAGAGCTTCCGCAAGAGCTTCAACAATGTAGTGATATCATGACCAAATGCCTAGCCCAAAAAAAAGGAAGATCCCGGTGCATTCACCATTTATTGTACCATCAGTGATGTAGAGTTCGCAAGGGTATTATATGATTTAGGAACAAGCATAAACTTGATGCCTCTTGCCATTCTCAAAAACTTGGTCTTGGTTTTCCTATTCTCACAAGAATGTTGTTACTCATGGAGGATAAACCAATTAAGAAGCTTGAGGGAATTCTCTTTGATGTGCCGGTGAAAGTTGAAAAGTTTATCTTTCCGACAAATTTTGTGATTCATGACTATAAGGTTGACTTTGAGGTCCCTATTATTTTGGAGAGACCATTTTAGGCAACCGAGAGACCATTGGTGGGCATGAATTCCTGTCAGCTCAGGTTCAATGTCAATGATGCAAAGGTTCTTTTTGATATTCGCCAGTCAATGAAATACCCAGATGAGCTCAAGAGAGAGGTGTGGGCCATTGTTGATTTCTGATGATTAATAGTGACTAAGTCAAGAACAACGTTAAACAAGGAGACTCTTCTTAGGCTATCCAAGTATTTTATATGTTTTTGGTTGTTTAAATTGCTATGTAGTGGACTAATGTTTGTTTTGAATTTTGAAGATATTGAATCAATTGCATTTTTGCGATAATAGTATATTTTGAGATGAAGGATTGTAGGTCTGAATTGACTGCTGAAAGTTTGAAGAAAATGGCAAGTGACACAACCTCTACAACTAGGCCTACAATCCGAACCTCCAAGAGGACTCATAGTCATGACTCGTAGAGGCCAACAGTGTTTGATTGAAATTGACACATACATTACAAGAAAATCTTATGATTAGTTGTTCACGCTGCGAGTCGTAAGTGGAGTTCATAGTGTCCATGTATGATTATTGAATTTTTCTAAGTGTCAGGGTCCGCTACGACACCATCACTTACAAGTCGTAGGAAGCCCTAAGACTCGTAGCCAGGGTCTCACGGACCTGACTCAA
Organism: Solanum clarkiae; assembly: GCA_011800125.2. Taxonomy (NCBI): domain Eukaryota; kingdom Viridiplantae; phylum Streptophyta; class Magnoliopsida; order Solanales; family Solanaceae; genus Solanum; species Solanum clarkiae. Next base: position 12,823 of record JAABOM020003945.1, on the reverse strand, counting down.
CGATTTTCAAAGTCAGCTCAATTTTGTTATAAAACCCAAAATACAACCCAATCCCTAAAATTTGTCCCCAAAATATTCTCCCCCAATGTTCCGATCAACTTCCCAGTATGCACACGTCATTTTCTGATGAACTTTCTGGTGAAGCATCCAATACCTAAGGTTTCAGCCTCTTTCTTCGCATTGCGATTATTTGCTCATTAGCTTCTCAAAAGATATGTTTCTTTGTTAAGTTTCACACTCATACTTTTGTGTCTTTTTGAATTCTTTGATGATTGAGTGTTTTGAATTAGTATTGAATGTACGTATGAGAAAATTGATGCATAAAAATGAGAATTAGGGTTGTGTTGTTTGAAATTCCCTAATTATTATAACCTAAACTAGGGACTTGATGTGACAGAACGAATGGGAAACAAGAAGGGACTCCAAACAAGCCTCTTAGCATATCATACACACATCCTTGGTCGCGAAAGCAACTAATCAACAATAAGAGAGTCCAAATAGGGATAAAGGGACTAAGGAAAATCTTTGATATAAAAAAAACATAAAGAGTCAAGCTCATAGCATAGATACATCGTAATATTCCAATAACATTTCTAAACTTAGAACAGAGTGAGGGCCAAGACACTTTTTGGGCTCACTTTCATAATGTCAAATATGAACATGAAGAAGTTTTAGAAGTAACTAGAGAAAGTAGATAGTACCCTCAAACTTGAAGACTCACCAAGCTTATCTTAAACATGTCAAGCTTTCCTCGTGGAGAAGGATAGTCAAATAGAGCTCCAGTTCCTACATGGTAACATCATATACGCATAAAGTATGTGTTAGTACGTATGAATGTACTAAGTATGTAGGATTCAATACAACAATAGATAGGCAACATAAAATCAATATGTATAATTATGAGCAATGGATAGCATAATAACAATATGACATGTATGATCAATGCTTAAAGCAAAATATGCCTTGAAAATCATTCATTTTATATAGAACATAATATATAAGTGTGGGAAGAGACCTCAACTGACATAGAATAAGACCAAGCGAATTACAACTTGGAATCCTGATGATTACCCCTCACCGACTAAGAGGTGTTCAACTTGCCAAGGTAAACTATACTTCAAACTTACGGGAACATGAACCAATTTCATATAAAGTAACCTTTCTTACGGGAACGCGACCTAATTTTGGAAATGATTTCTTTAGAAACTTCACCTTACGGGAACACGACCCCGAGAAGAACCTTAACAGAAAGTTTACTAAATGGATCCACTAGTGAAGCAAGGGTAAAACCTCATCCTATGATGACATATAACTCAAGGAAAGAGAGCAATCCCTCAATCCATTGGTGCTAAATCTAATACCACAGAATATATAAATTTATCATAGCTTTAATAATTCATAAGAAACGTAGAAACATAACATGAGTATCTTTAAAATATCATCGAACTCTAATGGTGAGCCTAACCTCAAAACAAGATTAAATAATCATCAAATATTACCCTTGCATTAAAATCAGCATCAAAGGTTCACAAGAGGTAAACTTTTTAGGAAAAGGACTTAACCCGGCTTTACAACATCATCTATGTTTTCATGATGTAAACATATCTTTAGAAATCCCAAAATCATTATAAAGTCACCTGACACATAAATCGACCAGTATATCATCAAAACTTTAATAATCCTTAATAAGGCATTTTATCGAATACTTGGCAAGTGTGTAATGCTAGTACAAAATTATGCAGTTTTAGAGTGAAATCATATGAGAAAATTTAATGTAAATCTACCCACCAACACTTGGTAACATCTTCTAACAACATATATCAAAACCCCTCATCAAATCTCACAATAAATCTTAAATTTATAACTCCAAATATGCATAGTTGAACAACATTTGATAAAACCTTAGTGTGGCTTATGGTCATAATCTATAATAAGATATACTCATAGATAATCCAATTTGAAAACATGCAATTTATATAAAAGGGAAGGTTGGGCACCATGGGTGAAAGGACCCAATGTTGGAAACTCACATACCTGAAGCTTTAAGATTCTCTCGATGAAGATTTGAATGAGAACTTGAAGCTTAAATGAATTTCTTGAGATCCGGATGCGTTTGGAACTCTTTATTTTGGATGAAATATTTGTCTAAGGTGTTAGAGAGGGTTTTAGGGAATGTCTTGAATGATGTGTTGTTGAAAATGACTAAGTGTAGGTTTTATTACACATAGGAAGGCTTAGGCCCAAGATCCCAAGGCCTTGGACTATAAAAAGGAAACAGAAAACAAAATGTACTGGTTCACGCCCTGGCTGCATCGAGCCAGGGGCGTGGATCGATTCTATTTTTCGTAAATTTTGGAAAATTAAATTTTGATATGATTGCTCTTAAATTGGAGTTATAGTAATTTCCCACTCAATTTTTCCCCTGATCACGAATATGATGTCGTTTTCTTAATATCACACACGAATTTTGAGATATATAAAAATTACAGTTATGGGCATTTTTTAGGCACATTTTTGGGCACTTTTTGGGGTCGTTTCAATAATGATGTGCTAAATTTTTAAATCATTCTTGTTGGTGGGTTTTGGTTATGATATCTTACCATGTTTATTGATGATCATGTGTATGAAATGGATATGTGAGGCTTGATTAACTGGTAGATTCATAGTGGGATAGAAATTCTATTATAGGTATTGCTATGGGGTTGAAAGTGGTAGTTTGAGAAACCATTTGTATCAATTTACATTAAATCCCTGTGAAATTCCATGTTTGTATACTGACGATGATTATAATGAGTTTAGGGATTAAAAATTTGTGGGAATTCTCGAACGTGTGGGAAAGTATATGTTTGATTGATTGTCTTTTGGGATTAATTTTTGTTTGACTCTTTGTTTGGAATATCATGCTTGGGTAATGTTTATCTTTATGTGCTCGACTATGTGTTGAAATCTTGCTTCAATATTATTTATATTAGAAGGAATTTCATAGTTCATTTGGTGATTATGGTTGGTATGGTTGTGTGGAGGACACCACAAATGTCTGATATTCCACATGACGGGGGCTACCTGCTTCTAGTAGAAGAACCTACGAGTCATAATGGCCCCCTTATAGGGAATAAAAATTACCCGTGGACCCTTAACATTTGTCATACGAGACCCATCTATGAGTTGTAGTGTTCATTACGAACAGTAGTGGGGGTCTCATGAGCATGCCTTTTGTTTAAATTAGTTACTCGAAATTGGTACGAGCCAACCTACGACTCAATGTTTCCGCTATGAGTTGTACCTATGCATCGTACCTATTTTATTAGTATGATTTTTTTCTAAGGAACATTTGTATTATGAGGTCACAGTACGACTCATAGGTCACCCTATGAGTCGTACCTGTGCCTCGTGCCTGCAACCTGCAACTGGTGCAATATTGTTTTTTTGGTGTGTTTTCATTTTTGTTTTTCTTTATTTCTTTCTTGGTTTGCGATGATTGTTTTAGAGCTGATTCTGAATCTATGATACAATTTTTAGGAATAATGTCCTCGAAAACTAGAAGTGCTGCTATGAGAGAATTTAACAGACGACTGTGGATGAAGATTTGGATGATGACTAGTCTATGGGGTCAAGTGAAAGTGCATCCCAGTCCAATGCAGGTGTTAATGTAGACTAGACTGAGTCCGATGATGCACCTTAGGACGAAGCAGTAACAGAGTCATCAGTTGACCCACATATCTCTGTCGTAGATCCTCATCATCACAGTAAGGGAATTGAGGGTATGTAGGAGGTATATGAGAACGGACTAGAGCCAAAGGGATAGGGAAAACCTATCAGATAGTTTCACGAGGTGTCCCGATTGAATAACTCAGGGTTGAGTCGAGTTCCTATTTTAGTGGAATAGATTGATAGACATGGGCTTCAATGGTTATCAGAGTGGAAAGTCAAGGATGCCCCATCTGTGGTCAGAGTTCTATGCTGTCTATGCTGCTAACATCCTCCGAGATCTTCTCAAGGGGAAAAAGGCTATGGAGCAGCCCAGGTTGTGCAAGGTCTTGGTTCAAGGTTAGAGGGTTGATATCTCCAAGGAAACCATCCGCCAGGTTTAGTTTGGCCCCAAATACAGGTTGCTAGAGCATATAGTCAAGTACAAAAGCAAGATTAATAACATGTGGCTTGCTTTGATCGGGAAGAATATTGATTGAATGACCCATCTCCACAAATAGGTCACGAGCTAGATAGTAGAGTGTGAAACTGCCATTTATGGGGATTTCAATCGAGATACCTGAAAGAGGCATTAGCTTATTCTTGAGTTTGTGATGCTGAGCCTACATGGGTCGCCAACCATGTCGATCCTATAGTGAAGTCCTACATCTCCTTTTCAGCTAAATTTTGGTGGGCCATTATCCGGTCAGACATAAGACCTACATTTACGGATAATGTCATCACCTTTGAGGGGGTCGTGTTACTAGCTAGTATCTTAGTTGGCTATGAGATTTACTGGGCTCATGTCATGGTCGAGAAAATTCATGAGTCCATACTCCGGATAAATACCTCATTGGTATTCCTATCTTGATATACAAATTATGCATTGAGGCTGGAGTGTGTCTCTATCTCCACATAGACTCATATGTCAAGGCCCTCCATACTATCGATCCCAGCCTTATCAAGGTTGATGAGAATCTGGTGGCCCTTCAGAGAGCAGTTCCTCCTCCCATGCTTGAGACATTTCCTCTCGAGCCAGCTACTGAGGAGTCAACTCCTGTTCCTACCAACTCCACTCTAGTTGTACCAGAGCAGCCTCCTTCAGTTAACACTGAGACGATGCCCTCCACAGATACATCTACACCAGAGCCACTTGTTTCATAGGCTACATCTGCATATTGACCCATTATGTCTACTTTTGCATTTCGGGGTTTGGTATGCAGGTTGACTAAGATAGAGGCCCAACTGAGCAAGTTGATGAACCAAATCAAACCATAGGTTTATCAGACAGTGTGGGATGCAGAGGAGCAGTCCAATTCATTTACCCTTGCTGAGTTGGATCGGAGAGTTAATGTAATGGATGCAAAGGTCGATGCTTTCAAGGCTAGGGTCGAAATGTGCTTGAGGAAGCTCATCCTGCATATTTGGCTACTGTACAATAGGAGTTGGCCAAATTCAAGGCCGACTTGATGTCAATATTAGCAGCCTCAAAGGAGGCACCTATGGGTGAGGGCTTGTTTGATCTATTTGTAGATCACCCATGTTATCCAGAGAAGAGGTCTCTTAAGGGTGCTGATGCAGAGGTTGCCTAGAAGATATAGAGGACAACTAAGGAGGAGGCAAAGCTGGAGGAGTAGCTTACTGACATGGTGATGAGAGAGTCTATACAGATAGAGTAGGAGAGGCGGGTTCGAGAGTAGTAGAGATTAGATGGAGCTAATACCTCTAGTTGAGCTGTAGTTAGACTACCCAGGAGGAGAGATAGCCATAGGACCAGACTGGTTTCAATGCTTGAGCACCATGTCTTTGCTACTTTTGACCCCCATGTTTACTTTTGGATACTTTATTCTTGATACTATTTCTAGATACTATGTTTTTGGTGTTGGTTTTGGATAATTTGGTTTTTATTACAATTTGGATGATATGTTTTTGTTTGGTTTTATCATATACATCTACTTTGAGGAGAAAGCATCATTTTTTGTGGGGTATAGGAAGTTATGGACTTGAGTGAAGTCTGAGTAGCTTTTAGACGATAACTATCCTATTTTGGATATCCCAAGGTTTTCTTACCGTGTTTTTTTCCTTAGGGATGATTTTACTTTTTTTGTTAAATTGGCATGTTTTAGGTGTTGTAGATAATTTTTGGATATATGTCGAATAATACTTTTGGCATGTATATAGTTTTGAATGATTTTACTAAATGTGTTGAAGAATAGGTACCCACAAAATTTACGGGATTGTTGGTTACTATTGTAATCTTGCATGTGATTTGTTTGGCAATATTTGTTCTGATAAAAAGAAGGCAAGTTGATACTTGAAGCATGACCTGTGAGTCTATGTTGAGTATGTATGCAATGCCACGTGTGTGTGAGCTAATTTTGTCATATTCATGCACTGTGTACTGATTCAAAATTTGACTTGTTACTATGAGATGGAATGCAGATTTTGTTGGCTGGGAAGGGATCTTAGATCGTTGTTTGTTCAAATAGTCCACGTTTTCCTAAATAACTCACCAAATGGAAGAGTTTTCCCCTTGTTCCAAATGTTTGACCCCTGCATGTGTCATTTCTTTCTTGATACCTAGTTAGCCTAACCTTGTCAAGTGAAATATCTTGATATTGTCCTTGATCTATCCTTGAATATGTGAACCTTAATGAAGGCAAAAAAAATCCTAAGTCGAGGGTAACTACCCAAAAGTTACCTTGGATTACAGAATGGATATTGTGTACTTCACCTCAGGCTAAAAGCCTAAGTTGAGGGTGGCTAATGTTTTTGTATAGAAGCAAAACTGAGGTGATTTGTTGGAAATGAAAGAAAGAATGGAAAATCATGTACCGGGTGAAAGAAAAAGAAGAAAAGTTGCCTTAGAATGAGAAGAATAGCAAAATGAGTTCAAAAATAGGGTATAAGCTGAAAGATGAAGACAAAGTGCCCGAAAAAGCTTGAAAGTGAAGAATAAGGGAGGAAAAAGTGAAAATGATTGAGTTATTAAGGAGAAGATGTTGAAAAATGTGGTCAAGGATGACCTTTAGTCACTAATTGCTGAAAAATACCTTACCAAAGCCCCATGAGCCTATGTGACAAGCCTATGAAGTCCTACAGTTATCCTGATCAAACTGGTCAACAATCCGAGGTGTGAGTATATGGGAAAGCATATGGTATTGGTTATCATGTATGAATCTCATTTACGAGAGTGAGTATGCTTGCATAGTCCCTCAACCCTTTGTTAATGCCTATTGAGTGAAATATAGGAACTTTTTTTCGATGAGGGCATTTTCACTGCATGGTTAACGTATGACTTGTACAGTGATTGTGAATTACTGATACTCATTAGCCTGTCATAGTGTGATTGTCAAATGCATTAATGTTCTTTGCTTCCTTTGGTAGCCATTCAATAAAGTTTTTTGAAATGTTATTTTGGGTACCTGAGCTGAGATTGAGAGAAGTATATGCCATTAGAATGATTTCCATGTGTTATTCATTTTCTATGTAGATCGAGTTGTCGCTTGAGGAGAAACAACAGTTCTAAGTTGAGGATGTTGATCTGCTGTTAAAATACAACATATTTGATACCTATAATATGAGATTTTGCAATTTGTTAATGTGACTAATTATGGATTTTATGTCGTTTATGTTTGTTTTTGCAGAAAATACAAGTTGGCCTGATTTTGGGAAAAAGTAGCAAATGTTGTCGAATTTGAAGATCTACGAGTCGTAGCTCAAGAAACGAGTCGTAAGAGCTGGTTGTAGTGATTAACAACTTCCAAATATTAAAATCTGACAAATTGAAGCCATCCATACGAGCCAAGGGTACAAGTCGTAGATCAGACAATGACTCGTAGTATGGATCGTAGCAGGTAGATCCAAAATGCCAAATGCTAACTACAAAAGCCCGATTATGACTCGTAGGTTACCCTACGAGTTATCCCATGAATCATTATTGCTGCCGACCAAACATTTCTTATTTATTTTTAGGTTATTTTAGTAAATAGTATAAATAGTTTAAATTAGGGTTTTAAAAGCATACACCATTATTCAGATTAGATAGAGTGAGATTGTAGAGAATATTTTTAGAGCTTTTCTAGGGTTTAGTGTATATACATTGGGTTTTACTTTGAACACCCAATTTGGGAATTCGAAATCACTTGTAATAAAGCTCCATACTTCAAGCTTGTGATTTCAATATCAAGGTTAATTTTTTTCTTCATTTTCTTAAGGTAATTTCTCAACTATGTTTAATATAATCATTGTTTATGATTTTTCCCTAGTTATGAGTGGCTAAATCCCCACAACTTAGGGTTATGGGAACCATGAGTAGCTAGCTTCTAAGAACCCAGATTGTTTGCATTACTTTGATTGGGTATTTGCATGAATTGTCCATTTTCTTTCGGAATGCTTATTGTTTTGGTGGTGGCAAACACTAAACCCCGCCTAGTGTCATGATCCCCAAACGAGGTAGTGATGAATAAGAAAAAGAAATGGGTGATTGGATTCGATAGATGTGTTCTCATGTAATCAACCAAACCCAACCAAGGAGAGGTTCAATGGGATTCTTGGTAATGGCTAGTTGGCACACTATGGTTGCCAACCAAGTGCCATGGTAAAATTTGACCTTCACCTTCACAAGAGTGTTAGAAGAACCTAAGTAACCACCCTACATACTATGTCATAATTAGGGTTATGTTATCCAGGGTATTTGAGTTAGTGAATCATGGGGAGCACAATTCCTAAGTTGTTCCTCAAATTGATTTTCTCTTCGTGATTGTTAGTATAGTCTTTGTATTTATTTTATTCCAATTTCAACCCCTCCCCCCCATTCTAGAGAATATAGTTGATTGGTACTTGAAATGATTGTTGGTGAGTAAATTTGGTCAAACCCTGTATTCCTTGTGGGTTCGACCGTAGCCTCTGCTTAGGTTTATAGTTGATAGCGACTGCTTACTGTTGGAGCATGAATATCACTCATAGACTCTCTCATAGTTTTCTCCCTTTAAATATTGAGTTTTCTATGACAACTGACATGACCTCAATCAAAACTAGCTAGAACTTCTCAAAAATAATCTCTCCTGAACGACTTCCGAGAACTAGTTGGCATGCCTCACGAAAGCACTTTACGACTTCTATTGGAGTTTACGACCTACAATTGAGGTCTCGTACATTGTTTCCAGAAAACTAGACTTCTTCTTTATGATACCCCTTTTTTACTTGGAATATGGTTTACGACCAGTAAAGGGGTTCCGTCTGATGAACTTTGGAAATTCTTCATTCTCTAATCCTTGGTGCACGAAACCTCTTCTAGACTCGTAAATTGTTTTACGGCTCATCTCATGTTCATAGAAGTAAATTCAAAAACTCAGCCCTTCACTGGAATTCCTTACGAAACCACCCTATGGCTCATGGAATGGTCTATAGGCCGTAAGGTTTCTCGTATAACAACAAATGTGCAGTAACTTTGTAACATTCCCCAAAATCATGGAAAACCTGTAATCCTACAAAGATAAACACAAAGACACGTAAAAGCCACTACATCGCATTGACAAAACACAAAATCCGAAGTTTTAAGCATCAAAACTATTGTATTTTAACTGCAAATCAAAACCTTTAACTTAAAATTATTTCTTGTCCTCAAGCAATGGACTCAATCTATATAGACAATATAGTAGCACACAGACCTCAACTTAATGGCATACATCACATAAAGCTATGACTCAGTTATCTACACCAACTTTTCAAAATACGATTAGATAGCTATTTAGAAAACTAATGCAAACTGGTGAACGTGACAACAAAACTATGACAAGTGAGGTATTATCGACAATCCACAATCACTAAACAAGTCTAGTGCTAATGATGCAATGCAAGCGCCCTCATAGAAAGAAGACCTATTTTTGACACTCAATGATGTTTTCATATTTGACCTCGGGACTATGCAAAAGCGCTCACTCTTACAAAAGATATCCATGCATAATAACTAATACCATAGCCTTTCCCCTATACTCGTGACTCAGACCTTCAACTAATTAGACTAGGGTCACTTTAGGACTTTCATGGGTTGTAATGTAGGATCAAGGGATTGTGGTATGGTATTTTTTGACAATACTGACTAAAGCCCCTTCTTGAAACTCCGCTTTTCTACACTTTTGCCCCACCAACTTTGCTACTTTCACCTTATTGTCCCTTTTTCTTGTTTCAAGCATTTTTGGGTGCTTTCTTTTCATTTTTTAGCTTTTTCCCTTGTTTTTACACTTCATTTTACTTTTTAGCTTAATCTAAGGCATCACTTATTTTTCTTGCACCAGTGCATGATTTTTTTTTCCTTTTTTTATGTGTTCCTAACTCATCCCCTTATTTTTGTGCTTTACCCTTACACCAGCCACCCTCAACTTAGGATTTTAGATTCTGTTGAGGTGCATATATCCATCCTTCGAACCAGGCCCACTTTTGGTAGCCACCCTCAACTTAGGCTTTTTGCCTCAGTCAAGGTACACAATGTTCAAGGAATGATTAGGGCCAATCACAGGATTTTACAACTAACAAGGTTAGGTTAATCAGGTGTTTTGAAAGAGTAGGGACATGTTAGGCTCAAATATCAGGAATAAGGGATATATCATCAATTTAGTTGGTTATCTTTAGGCTAAAGTGGACTATTTAACAACAATAACCTAAGATCCTTTCCTAATCCAATTAATCTACAATCTAACTTAGAGTAACAAGGCAAGTTCTGAAATAGCACAAAATATATGCATTTATCAAATTATGTTCACACTCTCATCACACTGCATACATTATCAATAAAAGACTCATAGATCATGCATTTTATCTCAATGTACCCTCACTTATCAGAACAGATCAAATGCCTAAACATGCATGGTTACTATTTAACTACTTAATCAAAATTTTGATGGGTATCATTTTTTTCAAACAAAACATAAAAACATGGTATATGCCACAAGTATTAGTACTACATGCTACAAATTGTATCTACACATCCTAAACGTGCCAGTTCAATAGAAAATAAATATCCATAGGAAAAAAGAACACAAGAAAGAAAATTCGAGATAAAAAATTGTGGTAGTTATGGAGCCAAGCTACTCAGACTTTACTAAGGCCCATAACTACCCATACCCCATTGAAAAGGATGTGCATTATCACCAATGCACACAATCAAAACAAAATAGAACATAATGGGTCAAAAACATACTTGGGTGCCTAAGCGCCAGGGTCCACCTTGGATTGCCTCCCAAGCAGCGACTAATTTATTGTCGCGACATGACATAGGCAAATTGGTTACTCAGACTTTTCCAATTCACCAGACTTCACTCTTCAACTCATCTGGTGTCACGACCCAAGCCTAGGGTCTAGAGGTGACGGCGAATGGGAAACCCAAAAGGACCCCAAACAAGCCTCATAGCATATCATTACGCATCCTTGGTCACGGAAGCAATATTAATCATCATAAGAAAACATGAACAAGGGGAAATGGGACTAAGGGAGAAGGAGGATGTAATACTTAAGAAAGTTAGAGGAGTCAAAACTCATACATAAATACTCAACATGTCCAACAAACCGCTCTGAATACACGGATAAAGCGGGGGCCAATACAAAGTAACCAGGCTCACCCTCATAGTAAAATAGAATATAAAATAGTGTCTCAATACATAGATAAGAGGGAAACATAAACCAAAGTCCCCGGAATGGAGAACTCAACAACAAGCTTGGAATTGCACTGCGTAGCCACATAGAAGAGGATGATCAATGTGGGCACCGATTCCTACATGGTGATATCATGTAGGCAAGAGTCTGTGTTAGTACATTTGAATATACTATGTGAGATGCAATGCAACAAGAGACAAGCTTCAGAATCAAAATGCATAACGATAGGCAATGCCATAATATAGCAATATCTCATGTATGATTAATGCATAAGTAAAACTTTCTTAGCTAAATCATGCTCATATAGAATATCGTAGGTGAAGATGAGACCAAGATAGCTTTCCAAGGTATGAACACCTTGGTAGGTTGGTAACATTGCCACCCCATCACCTAGGTGGAGATGAGTTTAAACCCTCATTCTAGGTTAGTGATAATGCCATCCCGTCACCCTAGTGGAGATGAGTTTATGCCCTCAATGTAGGTTAGTGACGATGCCAACCCGTCACCCTAGTGGAGATGAGTTTTAACCCTCATTCTAGTTTACCGAAGATCTTATCCCCCCGAATTGGGCATGGTCTATGCAACACTTTATATAGGATTCATCATAGCTCTAATGCAACACTTTATGTGGGAATAATCATGCATAAGCTCATTTAATCATCATAACATCATTCATATAATATCTCATACTTTGGACGTTCAATTCCTCAAGAAAACATAACTGGACATTTTATCAAACACCTTGGGGATGTGTAATAGGGGTAAAAGAGCATGCAATTTGGACATGAAATCATGCAGGAAAATCAGTGGTAAAACCTTTAATAAACACTTTGCAATAAACCCAAGACATTCATATTAAAACCCCTCATAAAAAAAATTAGATTCAAGATTTGAAGCTCAAAACATGCTTAAACGACCATACATTCATGTATTAAAATCACTGTGCAGTAAATTTTTCAATATTTAAGACGCACATGTAAAATCAACTTTAAATTATACATTATTAAGTAAAAGAGGGTTTAGGCACCATTGGTGGAAGGACTCAATCGTTCAACACTACATACCTTAGCTTTTGTGAAGTTCTTGAAGAAGACTTTAATTGAGATTTGAATCTTGAGTGAGATCCTCGAAGAAAACCTTCAGATTGGCCTTGAGTTTGGGACTTGAATTTAGGGTTACAAATGAGTCTAAGGGTCTTTTGGGTGATATGAGAGTGAAATAAGGCTAAGTATAGGTGTAAAAATACGTTTAGGAAAACTTATGTCCAACACTTTGAAAAATCTCCGTGAACTAGAAAAAAACAGTATAGGAAGAACATCTCTAAGCGGACTGCTTTTGGAAATTACACCAAGTGCAACAACAACAACAACATACCCAGTATAATCCCACTCGTGGGGTCTGGGGATGGTAGATTGTACGCAGACCTTACCGCTACCTCATAGAGGTAGAGAGGCTGTTTCCTAAAACCCTCAGCTCAAATCCC
>JAABOM020003914.1:0-20439 GCA_011800125.2 Solanum clarkiae | reverse complement strand
AATCTTATGATATATCAGTCATTCAAAATGATACATGTTTGTAGCATGTCAAGTTTTGTCTATGTTTTTGACCGAGAGTGCTTGAAAAGCTATTTGTTAGTTATCACTTGTAATCATAAAGAAATGTCGCCAAAGATTATTTTATATTTGACTATGAATTTTTTTGGTAGAAAATACTTAAATAGTTCAATTACAAAATTTAAATAGTCACAATTAAGCATGACATATTTTGTGACAAAACTATATTGTCACTAAGTCATAGGTTGATTAGAGACAACAAATTGAGCGTCACTAATTACTTTTATTATTAGTGACAAAAATTAAAGTCACCGTTAAATATAAAAAAAAAAAGTGGCTAAAACTTACTACATTTAACTATGAACACTAATTTGTCGCTACTACAACAACTTATTTTTAGTGATAATTTTTATTTATCTCCAAAATGTAACTAATTTTAAGAATGTCACCAAAGATTATTTTATATTTGATTATGAGTTTTTTTGATAGAAAATAATTAAATAGTTCAACTACAAAATTCAAATCGTCGCTATTTAAGCATGACATATTTTGTGACAAACCTATATTGTCACTAAGTCATAGGTTGATTAGAGACAACAAATTGAGTGTCACTAATTGCTCGTATTATTAGTGACAAAAATTTAAATCACCGTTAAATATAAAAAAATGTGGCTAAAACTTACTACGTTTAACTACGAACACTAATTTGTCGCTGCTACAACAACTTATTTTTAGTGACAATTTTTTCTCTCCAAAATGAAACTAATTTTAAGACAAATGTTAGTTTGTCACAAATTAGATACATTATTAGTGACAAAAGAATGTGTCACTAATAATTTAAACTTCGTCACTAATGCTACTTAAAAAATTGCGGCAAATCAATTTTTGGTGAAAAATTTTAGTAGAGAAAACATTGTTACGAAATTATATATTTCGTCGTTAAAAATATGTGGTCCATGCTTTTACTTATGAAATATAATTTTTGTCACAAAAAATTAATAATTATTGACGAAGTTATTGTTGTAGCTAATAATTTCGTGGCTAAATATAACATTTATTGTAGTGTTCATCAACATAAATATCCTTGTCAAGTAAATTTAGTCAAACATGGTAGGTTTATGTCACGCCCCGAGCCTACACCCTGGACGTGACCGGCACTCAGAACCATTTCTGGTCTCAAGCGAACTACTTGGCCTGGCTAACTTACTTAGCGGAAGACAATAACAATATAATGAGCTAGAATGGGCTCAAATAAATGAATTTAAAAGAGATTCAAAGTAATATATACAACTTAACTCAAAATCCTTTTTAAATTATTTCAAAGACATAACTGGATACAACATCTTTCTAGTCTATGAAGCCTCTAAAACATTGACCCTAAACAAGGCATCAGAGTAGACTCCTGAGTACCTCAACAAAACAAAGACAGAAGATGAAAGACTCCTGAGCTCCTCTGAAAGCTAAGAGGCCTCACCGACTGCTGATGGGGACTGTCTTACTGGGTACCTGCATATCGACATCTGCATCATGATAGGATGCAGCACCAAAGGCGTCAGGTACGTGGGAATGTACGATATGTAAGATGGCCAAAACGTAATAAAATAGAAAACTTATTTTAATACGGCACCTATAGATAGTTTAGCTAACAATATATATCATAATGTATCATGAAAAGCATAATTATAACCATAAATGAGATTCAAGAAAATCGTAAGAATGGTATGCCGTAATAACATGCTAAATATCATATGTTGAAATAATAAGTAGAAATATAATTTTCTTAGCTTGGGGAGTTTCTCTAACCAACAACCACCATAATGAACTCCGTGGTGATACAACGTCTTGTCCATGCCACCAAGCCGTCCCGTACTTTGCCGGGGTAGGGGACGACAGCTAGGGGAGTGGATCCATCCCAAATCATGGGCCATCTCAGTGGCTAAAGAGGAGGTAGCTTGGTACCGTCCTATCCTATGTTGGCTACATAGTTTATGAGTGTGAGTAATTTATTATACTCCACCCATATTGGTGCTCAATACTACTCTCAAAATCTTATGTAGTTCATACTTATAAAGAATTAAGTTCTTGAAATCTTGTCTGTCGGGACTTAGCCCAGCTTTAACTTTGTTGACTAAATTCTGTAGTTGGCTACATAGTTTATGAGTGTGAGTAATTTATTCTACTCCCACCCACAGTGGTGCTCAATACTACTCCAAAAACTTATGTAACTCATACTTATAAAGAATTAAGTTCTTGAAATCTTGTCTGTCGAGATTTAGCCCAGCTTTAACTTTGTTGACTAAATTCTGTATCTTAACTTGAAAGCTAACATCATGCATATAGTTTAAATCACACTAAATTACCAAACTAAAATGTCAAGTAAATATTCAAGAAAGTTATTCTTTGACTTGATTCTTACAAATCTTTGCTTTCTAGGGGTAATATCAAGATTTTTCAAGAAAATAGAATAATAATAAATGTTGTTCAAGAATGCATATAGACGTTGATAAAAACTATTTAATAGACCAAGAATCAAAATCATGCATCAAGAATCTTTGGAATTCATCATAAAAATTAACATACTTGTAGAGTTTACGGGCATAAGATCTCAAATTACTACTTGAAAATTCCTGGATGAAAATTAGTTTAAATTTTCAACGATTTTTGGCAAAATAATAAATTTCAGGTGGCCTTACATAGCTTGGAAAGGATTTCTTGGAAGAATTGGGAAGAATCCTTAAAAGCTCTAATCGTTCTTGATTTTCTATACTTGAGTTCTTGAGAGGGTTTTCTTATTTTTGAGAGAATGAATGAAGAGAATAAAGATTTTTGGACTTAAAAAGACCTCAAAAACAGATTAGTTTAGGATATGGGGTGTGGAAAGGTCAAAACTACCCTCCCCAACTAACGGAAAAATGGTCCGGATTTACATAGGTGCACATCGCGCACCTTCAATTTTTTCCATTTTTCATGAATTTTCATGTTTCGTAAATTTCTGAAAAACTTTTAAGTGCAACTCCGCATCCTTTCTGCGTCGCGGACTGGACACGGAAAGTCCATTGTTTTGGGCTTTCTTTGAAAAAATAATCTACGTTTTTTGAGTTTTTGTCGAGTCGAGACCATTTTCTGACTCGATTTTCCACACTGATCATAAATATGGTCTCAGATTTACAAATGGAGCCAGGGAAGATACCTTACGCGCGAGGTCAAGTCTAGGGGTATTTTTGTCATTTCACGGGATGTTACAATATCTCCCCCTTGGGATCATTCATCCTTGATTGATGAGGGTGTTGTGGTAAAGAGGCACGAATAAACTCAAGACATGTGGAAAGCTCAACTCCATCAACTTAAGCATATAACTCTTACTCAATCGCTATCTTACCACTTCCTCCTCTTCTATTCAGGCCAACTCTAAGCCTCAAGGCGCTACTCACGATATAATCACATTCGTAAAAGTCAATCCTCAATACTCATTCTCTAAACTCCCATGGGGATTTCATTAAAGATCACTAGTCCTCTTCACTACTGTACTCTTCTCTTCATGTGTTACCCTTCATGAACAGAAGCTTGCAACTCTCCCCTTCACCTGGATCTACTTCACACTCCCATCATCTTTAAGCCTAGCTCAAGGTCATAAAGTGCTACCCGCAGGATAATCATGCTTATGCTAATCTAACCCATATGGACTATGTGTTGCGCTCTTCGGGAGGCTTACTTACAAGGAATACCATTCCCACACATATATTCCTCACTTAACGACGATTACACCTTCGAGCTTATCATCCTAATCACTTCATAGCTTCTCAGAGGTCGACATTACTTAGAAATCCTTCAAACTTCTACTAGCATCTCTACATCCACATTCTCATTAACTCCTATTAGGAGGCATGCCAATCTACCCTTACCTGACTGTTACATACTACTAGGTCTCATCTCTATCTGTAACCTTAAATGGAACAAGCGTGCTATGATTGTCACCCATTCCCTTTCATCTGACACAACTCATCAACTATCACCATCACTATCAATACTAAAAACAGAATTTCTATGAGGGCTTAGAGTATAATATCGTAAGAACGATTCCTTCGGGAAATCTGATATGAGGACATTCATAACATGATATGATGCCACTAGGGGCTCATCACGAGTTTATGGAAGTGAATATACTGGAAAGATTAGGTCTTGTCTTGGGTAACCAAAAAGGCTAGAAACCATTAGTTCATGAGATAACATCAGAATTGTCGAATGAAGCTACCACTTCTCACTTTAAGAGCTAAACATGAATATGTATCAATATAGAGTGAATGGATCTGGATCATGGGCATGGTGCCCTTGCATGAGATAGGAATGAGGTATCATCACAATAACATATAAGGAATATGAGATAGGAAAGCATTGATGCCTCGTTCTGATCAACTTATCAATATCAATGCTCAAGGCTTACTTTGGCTCATTATCTAAACATCTCCCCCTTAGCTCAAAGATCACCTCTCTAAATCTGTGAACTAATTCTCTTCACTATGCTATAAGTACCATCCTTTAGACAATTGGAGCACCCCTATGTACATAATGTTTATACCCTCTTGTTACTTACTACTCAAGATGTGACACTGCTGCTAAAACATTCTTCTGATGTAGCAACTTCTAACCTTCTTCTATCTGTATAGGCATCTTCAATTACTTACTACTCTTATTGACACAACATCCACTTTCTAGGACTTATGATCTAATATCTTCCTTCTTGGTCTACTAGTACTCATCTTCTATATTCTCTTACATTGGACTAAAGAAAGCCTGAACTACAACAGAGATCTCCTCATTATCTATGACTATCCTTCTTAGACTCAACTTTTAAGGTAGTAGAGAAGGTCTACATTAGCTTACTCCACCTTGACAACTCCATTATACTATCTAGATTCTCGTAGAAGTCATAACTTGGAGCTTCCTATAGCTTTACTCCCTCATGGCCATACATATTAAACCCTTTGCTATCTAACTAACTATCCTCAATCCATTATACCTACCAAAGGGCACCTACACCACACTTATACATAACATTCCTTGAACATCGACATCCTAATCCCGAACATACACTGTGAGGAGCCTCTTAGAGTAATCCCCCAATACAGACTATCACTACCACAACGTTATCTCCCTTTTCACATGACTCCTCATAATTTAAGCTTAAGGTCTAGTACTGACATGGGCATTACAATTTCCTAACATATCACACCTACCCATAACTACCAGGTAACATTTTAGAAACACTGGCCCACTAAAACATCATAGCAAGTACTTAGTCAACATATCTCACACTTATAGACCGGCTTGGATATACATCTTAGGCTCTCTTCTTATCTAATGGATTAGCCTCAATTCACTATCTTCATCTAAGGATCACATACAATGTTCTTGTGACATCGTACTTCTTCTAGTCAATAGCTTGATTTCTCGCTTACATTATGTCAAGCCTCCTAGGGCAAACCTTCCACTAATGGTGTCACTCTCATCATGTTGTCCCTTTTTTTTTCTTGATACTCACTTAAGGTTCAAGCTTAAGGTTCAATACTAAATACATGCATCCACGCTTCTTACATACAAATATACTTTAGTAACTCTAAACTACCAGATAAGGTCAAGGATTGTCAGATCACTAAACCTCATGATAAGAATTAATTCTCCAGCTCATGGTCTGTCTAAGTAAAATCTATTATCACTCTCATTTTTCATAGGTTAGATAATAACCACTCATCCGTTATACCTCTTTACTTAGCTAAGCTCATAACTCTATAAATCTCACATGACTCTTCTTTTCACACTCATGAGTCTAGTTTACATCTACTACATTATGCCCTCTATTCTTATATTCAACACATATACTCATCATTACTAACACAATACTACTTCAGCATCAACTCCTTTCATATTTGAGTGTGCACCTCCTCATAAAAACTAACGACTCTTCACATACCTTATCATAGAAGCTATACTATACTTACTACTGTTTAACCAACACTTGTAAGGAACCTGACTAATCACCACAGGACTCTTAGCTACTAACTTCAAGCAATTTCTATTCTCATTCTTCATGACTTCTATATCCCCCTAGCTATAGGAACATCCTGTCATATGGTTTAAAAGAGCATTCAATCAGTTTTTCTTAAGGGAAGAGGATACTACTAAGTATTAGAAACATAACTTAACTTTTCTCTCAAGAATAACATCTGCGTAATGATAGAGGGAACAAGTCGGAAAAACATCATATCTTGCTCTAACTCAAATGCACTATTCATGTGAATAAGAGTGTAATATTATGGATAGATAATCCAATGGCTCATCTCAAGCCTGGTGTAGTCTTTTTGCTTTCTGAATACTCTATCTGAAGGGAACTCAACAATAAGGATCTGGGAGCTTCTATTCCAACCACCTTAATTTATGAGAGGTAGTCGAACGAATCTAGAAACTGCACGAATAAAGACAAGATTAACTTTGTTGCACGATCTAGAGCATGAAAGAAGGAAAACTTTTCTTTTATGTCCATAGTCCCTCATTTATAGAAGTGGGACCCTCACAACCATAAATAAAACTCTATAGACACGGCTTCATAGACACCCTAAGACACTTGAACTCTGTGCTCTGATACCAAGTTTGTCATGCTCCAAGCCTACACCCTGGACATGGCCGACACTCAGAAACCATTTTTGGTCCAAACCAAACAACTTGGCTTAGCTAACTTACTCAGCGAAAGACAATAACAATATAATGAGCTAGAATGGGCTTAAATAAATGAATTTAAAAGAGATTCAAAGTAGTATATACAACTTAACTCAAAATCCTTTTTAAATTATTTCAAAGACATAACTGAATATAACATCTTTCTAGTGTATGAAGCCTCTAAAACACTGACCCTAAGGAGTAAATTTCTGAGTACCTCAACAAAATAAAGAGAGAAGATAAACGACTCTCGAGCTCCTCTGAAAGCTAAGAGGCCTTACCGAATGCTGATGGGGACTGTTTTACTGGGTACCTGCACATGGACATCTGCATCTGCGTATGATACAATTAATGTGCAACGCCAAAGGCATTAGGTACGTGGGAATATACGGTATGTAAGATGGCCAAAAAGTAATAAAATAAGAAACTTACTTTAAAACTGCACCTGTAGATAGCTTAACTAACAACATATGTCATAATGTATCATGAAAAGCATAATTATAATCATAAATGAGATTCAAGAAAATCGTAAGACTGGTATGCCATAATAATATGCTAAATATCATATGCTAAAATATCAAGTAGAAACATAATTTTCTTAGCTTGGGAAGTTTCTCTTACCGACAACCACCACGATGAGCTTTGTGGTGATACAACGTCTTGTCCATGCTGCCAGAGATGTCTCATACTTTTCCGGGGTAGGGGACAAAAGCTAGGGCAGTGGATCCATCCCAAATCATGGGCTATCTCACTGGCTAAAGAGGAGGTACCTTGGTACTGTCCTATCCTATATCGGCTACATAGTTTATGAGTATGAGTAATTTATTCTACTCCCACCCATATCGGTGCTCAATACTACACCCAAAATCTTATATAGCTCATACTTATAAAGAATTAAGTTCTTGAAATCTTGTCTGTCGGGACTTACCCAGCTTTAACTTTGTTGACTAAATTCTGTATCTTAACTTGAAAGCTAACATCATGTATATACTTTAAATCATAATAATTACCAAACTAAAATGTCAAGTAAATATTCAAGAAAGTTATTCTTTGACTTGATTCTTATAGATCTTTGCTTTCTTGGGGTAATATCAAGATTTTTCAAGAAAACCTTACAATGATGAATCTTGTTCAAGAATGCGTACAAACATTGATAAAAACTATTTAATAGACCAAGAATCAAAATCATGCATCAAGAATCTGTGGAATTCATCATAAAAATTAACATACTTGCAGAGTTTACGAGCATAAGATCTCAAATTACTACTTGAGAGTTCATGGGTGAAAACCAATTTAAATTTACAAAGCTACTGGCAAAACAATAAATTTTAGGTGGCCTTACATACCTTGGAAAGGATTTCTTCGAAGATTTGGGAATAATTCTTGAAAGTCGTAATCGTCCTTAATTTTCTATGCTTGATTTTTTGAGAGGGTTTAATTATTTTTGAGAGAATGAATGAATAAAATAAACATTTTTGGACTTAAAAAGACCTCAAAAATGGATTACTCCAAGATATGGAGTGTGAAAAAGGTCAAAACTATCCTCCCTAACTAACCAAAACAAAATGGTCCGGATTTACATAGGTGCGCGTCTCGCACCTTCAAATTTTTTTCCATTTTTCGTGAATTTTCACGTTTCGTAAATTTCTGGAAAACTTTTAAGTGTAACTCCGTGTCCTTTCTGCGTCGCGAATGGACGCAGAAAGTCCACTATTTTGGGGTTTCTTTGAAAAAAATAATTTACATTTTTTCTAATTTTTGTCGAGTTGAGACCATTTTCCAACTCGATTTTTTGCACAGATTATAAATATGGTCTCGAATTTGCAAACGGAGCAAGGAAAGATAGGTTACGCGTGAAGTCAAGTCTAGAGGTATTTTCATTATTTCATCAGGTGTTACAGTTTACATATAATTAAAATCATGCATTTCAAGAGTATAAGACAAGATAGGAGTAAAATCCATTCATTTTAAAGTCATCCAAAGCAACCCACCATTATTGTAGTAAAACCCTTGTTAGTGAGAAATTATATTTGAAAACACATAGTGAAAAATAGCTAGTTTAAATTATCCTTATTCTACCCATATAAAAATATACATCATCTTCCAAAATATGGACATGAAAACATGAAATCCATCTTTTCAAGTAAAACCCTTATTTTGAATATCATAAAAATCCACTAAAACCCATAAGTTCCTTCATAACTTTTCATAGAATCACGGAGTACATAACTTCAATATCATAAAATCCATCATAGTATCAAACCCTAATAATATTTTAACATAAATCACCATTTCTTGTAGAATCCAAATAGAAGACATGTGTACAATACATAATAATATCATCATGAGAAAAAGTTCATAAATACCCATAAAATAATCCATAAATCCATGTAGTTTGAGAAGAAGATTGGTTGGACTTGTGGGAAAGAAGGTTCCCACAAGCAAACCCACATACCTTGGTGATTTTGGTGGAGTAAATCTGATTTATAGATGAAGAGCCCATAACTCTAACTTCTCCTCACTCTTGAATGCCTTGAGAGAGCTTGAGTTTTGTGACTTGGAGTATTTTTGAATGAGAAGGAATGTGGTGGATTAGGGTTGTATATGCTGATAAAGGGCATAATAAGGGCCAAAACGACATTGCATTAGGCTTAGGGTATAGGGAAAGGTCAAAAATACCTTTTTTAAAACTGACCAGACAGATTCCATGAAATCCCACTTATGGATCGTAATTTATTTCAAGACCCGTAGAGGGGGTCGTAGAAAAAGATAGCTTGACAGTGCTTCACTAAAACGGGCATAACTTTTTGGTCCGAACTCCAAATAAGGTGAAACCAGTTATGTTGGAAAGATAATTCAAAGAGCTTTTATTTGGTGGGTGATTCACCTTTTCTAATTAATTTTGTGCTACGTGATATTATGATTTGAATTTGACACGTATACGAACTCATTCTAGAACTTAGGCGACTGGAATTGTTTGCGCTTGACTTGATGAGAGAGGTACTTGGAATTGCATGAGGGGTCATAAAGGGGCTATATAAGGCTATTAAAGGGCTAGGGAAGGTTGGAACTTCTCCTAGAAAAATCATTGGACAAGACCAAGAGACCCTATCTATGGGTCGTAGAGCATTCTACGAGTCGTAGACGACCTTTCATAAACTAGGGGTTCTGAAATTGAGTTACTGAAATTTATCACGAAACCTCCTCTATGACTCATAGAAAACTTTATTAGTTGTATGTTAAGTCGTAGATTGAACTCCTGAAATTCCACATTTCACCAATTTTGACTAGGTTCCACGAAACCATATTCGAGTCGTAGTCCATTTTATGACTCGTAAACCCTCTTGTAAACACTGACAGTTTCTCCAAAAAAATTTCCAAAGCTCATTTTCTTGCATCTCTCATACCCCTTATAGGTGGGGTCTAACATTATCTCCCCCTTGGGAACATTCATCCCCGAATGTGCTATGACAAGCTCTAAGGAATGAAATACATGTAACCTATGCCACTGCACCATATACAGGAATGCAACGCATGCACCATATAAAATCCTTAAACCATGTCATAAATAACATTCACGATGCAACTTCAAAATCACATAACTAAGCATAGATAACATGAGATGAAATGCAAGGAGAAGATTGTCTAGAATAGGAAGGATCATAGTAGCCCAAGCTTGATTAGAATCAATGGGAAATGGTTATCGCTTTTCATGTCCGCTTCAGCTTCTCCCATAACACCATTGACCTGTTGTTTCCTCCAAAGGACCTTGAAAGATGCTACACCTCTATTCCTCAACTCTTTACTTATTAGTTCAATATTTCCACGGAACTTCATATGTCGAATTTTCCTCCACGACATCTACAACTTCTAAAGACACTATAGAGCTTGAGTTACCTACGCACTTCTTCAACATAGACACATGGAATACCGGATGCACCAATTCCATCTTGTTAGGCAACTCAAGTTCATAATCTATCTTCATAACCCTCTTTCAAAATGTAGCAAGGATCCACAACCCTTTGGCTCAATATTTCCTTCTTTCCAAGACGAACAACATCCTTCATTGGTGAGACTTTTGAATACACCCAACCAATATACCTCCTTCAAGCCTCTATACATCTTTTCAGAATCAGGGTGAATGTAATAGGATAAGTTATGTGCCTCCTTAAAATCAAATCCTTCGAGCAATCAACATTTGGTACACTCAACCTATCTTGGTGTCCAAGGGCACCATCTCCCCCTTAGGAGAAAACCTCCATATTACCATTCTTCTCCAATGCTTTCATTTCTAAAACGCGGGGTCAAGGTTCCCACTTAGATTTGTCCACTTCAATCAAAGAAGGGTTGAAACAATCTAGATCCACCATCACTGCATCGTTCGGCCTCATCTAACCTAACTCCCAACCAAGCCAAACAATTAACTTCATTTTTCTTGAGATTCATTTTGACTCCCTCATCTTACACCACATGCCTAATGAATTAACTTCTTTTAATCCTAACCCACATTTATTAAACTTCACAAACAACTTTCCTTCCTTAAAGGTTTGCAACACTACCCTCCAAAGCCTCAAACGCTCTTCTTCGCTTCAGGAGTAAACCAGAACATCATCAATGAATACCACAACAACCATGCGAAGGTAGGGTTTTTAAAGACCCTATTCATGTGACCTATAAATATTAGTGGTACCTTAATTTAGCCGAATGACATCACCATAAACTCAAAATGCCTACACCTTATCTAGGAAGCCGCCTCGGGCACATTACACTTCCTCACCTCAATTGATAGGATCCAAACTGAAGGTTAATCTTAGAAAAATGACTAGTCCCTTATAGTTGATCAAATAGGTAATCTATTCTTTGCAAGGGATTCTTGTTCTTTATTGTTACCTAATTGAGTTATCAAAAATTGATGCACATTCTTAGTTAGCTATCTTCCTTCCTTAGAATCAATACCGGTGTACCCTAAGGTGACTTACTAGGCCCTTTAAGACTCTTCTCCAATAAATCTTTCAATTGATCCTTTAAGTCCACTGGGGCCATATAGAAGGGAGGAATGGAAATAAGCTGAATATCAAGGAAAAAGTCTATACCAAAATCTATTTCCCTTTTGGGAGGAGCACCAGAAAATTCATTGAGAAGAACATCAAGAAACTGGTTAACCACAGAAACTGACTTAATAGGAGGGACTCTAGACTCGACGTCCCTAACCCTTACAAGATAGTAAATGTAACCCTTGGAAATCAATTTTTGGGCCTTAAGACAAGAAAAAAAACCTATCCTCAACCGTCGAATTATGACCTTCCCACCCACATACGGGCTCATTAATAATTTGGAACTTAATCCTATGAGTTCTATAATCAATGGGAGCATGATATTCATGTAACTAATCCATCTCAAGAATATTATCAAAATCTACTAGGTCAAGCTCAACAAAATCATAAGGAAAGACTCTATGCGATATAGACTCTTCTAGTAATAATGGACTCACCAACGATGGTAGATAACTCAAAGGTTTACACAATAATTCGGGACACACATGAAATCTATTAGTAACAAATGGAGTAATGAATGAGAGAGTGGCACCCAAATCTATAAGAACATAGACCTCATAATCATAAAACCATTAACGCATCAGTGACAATATCGAGGGCCTCATCTATCTCTTGTCCTCTTGAAGATTATTGAATTGGTATCCATATGAACCTCCTCCTAAGGTTTGCACATCCTGCACTTGCCCTGTTAGAACCACTTGACCTCGAAGACACCCTTCCTTACCTCTTTTAGCAACATAAGGACACTCAGAGATTTGGTTCCCCGTTTTTCCATAACCAAAACAACCGCCTTTTCCCCTCCGACAAATGCTGCCATGGTTCTTCCAACACCTTGGACACTTAGGAAAAATAGCACCACCACCTTTGGCAAGACCTTGTGCCCTTTGAGTTCCATGAGCACCACGTCCAAGAGGACAATCATCTTTACCTTTTCATTGAGCATATGGACAATCAACAATCTTGTGGACCATTTTGCCACACTGAAAGCATGCACCCCTATTCCTCAAACATGTGCCGGCATGATTCCTTCCACATTCTAGACATCTAGGATGATTTGGTACACCATTACCACTGGGCTTAGCATGTGGGAGTCTAACTCCAACTCAAGCCCTTCTTCTCCCTTCTGCGGAGGCCACAGGAGAATCTCCTATCTTATGCATAATACCACCACACTTGAAACAACCCTCAGTGCTAGCCAAACACCTTCCTTGATGCTTCTTGCCACACCCTTGACAAATGGAGAAAGGGATTCTTTTCTTTTTGTAATTGGGCGCCGGTAGACTAGTAGAAGATGAAGCACCATCTACTCGGTCCCTCTTAGCCTTTCTCTCCCTCCTCTTATCATTTGAAATTGTGGGCACACCTGCTTGTTGGTTTAGTTGAGCGGTTACAACTTTGGTCAATAACCGTAGAGCATTGTGAATCTCCGCATTTGATATATCATTGTTGGAAAGTTTATCATCAAGTTAGGGATGGCTACATCTTGTCCGCCATTCTGAATAGCTTGAGACATATTTTGAAACGTAATGGATAGGGATAAAAAATATAAGCCTTAGAGGATTTAGCTCTACCGCACAACTTGGATCATGAAGAAGTCATTCATTTCCTAAAATGCCTCACGACCTCCTATTTATAGTTATGGCGCAGTTCACAACCTAAAATGCCTCAGGACCTCTTATCATGCATAGCACATTGTTGGTTTCACAGAAGCAATAAGAGATGAATAAGCACATAATACATAATTTCTAAGGGAGGTGGGGGTTTGGACTCACGCTATGGGGATGTGATACGGAAGATGATAAACATGAATCACATAGAAAATAAGTCTAAGGGGCGGGTAAGTATGGCTCACGTTATGGGGGCACTTTGGGACTTGGAACTTCCAACTTGTCAACAGAGCAAACATTCACCACAGAAAGGTTAAGGGACTAAGGGTAAGCTCCAACAATACACAAATATAATAAGAGTTGATCTCATAACATACAATCCATGTATCCAACAACATCTCTAACTATGAATAGAGAAAGGGCCAAGACATCTCCCAGGCTCACCCTCAAAGATAGTATTTCAAAATAGAGTTGTTAAATAAAAGCATGAAAGTAGACAGATGTTGCCCTCGGAGTGGAGGAATCACCAATAACACTCTTCGAACAACTGTCTAGCAATGAAGAGAAGGATTAATAACAGCTCCGGTGCCTACATGGTGAGATTATGTAGACATAAAGTATATGTTAGTACTTGGAATGTACTAAGCATATGGGGTGCAATGCAATAAGAATCATAAGCCATAATAATCAAGATTATAATCATAACCAATAGAAATAATCTTAATATGACATGTATAATCAGTGCTTAGGTTAAAACATATGTGAAAATAATCATACTTGGATAACTGACTTGACACAATAAACTGGCATGGGTAGTTCATCAAAATACCTTGTACTAGAGGGTGAAGAATACAACTTAGGTCATAACCCCTTCTAGTAGGTATTAGATAGTACATGAGGGTGAGGAATACAACTTAGGCCATAACCCCTTCATGTAGGCACTAGATAGTGCATAGTATTAAATCGTACATGAGGGTGAGGAATATAACTTAGGTCATAACCCCTTCATATAGATATTTGTCTTGTACTAGAGGGTGAGGAATACAACTTAAGTCATAACCCCTTTTAGGAGGCTTCATAATTTACATGAGAATAAAACATAGAATAAGGGCTCCATATTTTACTTACAAATCGTAGAATCTTTTCATGAGTTTAATATATGCTTGAGAGCCCATAAATTGTCATAACATGCTTGTTTTGAAATTTATACAATAATTTTATAATCTTTCATCAACGTAAAAATCCTTGTCAAGTAAATTTAGTGAAACATAAAAATCCTTTTCAAGTAAATTTAGTAAAACATGGTGGGTTTATGCACATGCACTTAAAACCATGCATTTCATGAGTATTAGACAAGATAGGAGCAAAATCAATTCATTTTAAAGTCATTCAAACCAATCTATCAATATTGTAGTAAAACCCTTGTTATATAGAAATCATACTTCAAGACACATAGTGAAAAATTGCTAGTTTAAATCATCCTTATTTAACCCATCATAACAATATACATCATCTTCCAAAATATGGACATGGGAATATGAAATCCATCTTATCAAGTAAAACTCTTATTTCAAATATCATGAAAACCCACTACAACCCATAAGTTCCTTCATAGCTTTTCATAGCATCATAGAGTACATAACTTTAATATCATCAAATCCATCATAATATCAAACCTCAATAATGTTTTAGCATAAATCATCATTTCTTGTAGAACCCAAATAGGAGACATCTGTACAATGCATAATAATATCATCATGAGAAAGAGTTCGTAAATACCCATAACATGATCCATAAATCCATGTAGCTTGAGAAGAAGATTAATTTGGACTTGTGGGAAGAAAGGTTCCCACAGTCAAACCCACATACCTTGGTGATTTTTGTGGAGGAAATCTGATTTGTAGAAGAAGGACCTGAAACCCTAGCTTCCCTCACACTTGAATACCTTGAGAGAGCTTGAGAGAGTTTTGAGGCTTGGAGTATTTTGGAATGAGGAGGAATGGGGTGGATTAGGGTTGTATATGCTGATAAAGGGCATAATAAGGGCCAAAACGACGTTGCATTGGGGTTATGGTGTAGGGAAAAGAAAAAAAATCCTTTTTAAAATTGATCATATAGATTCCACAAAAGACCATTTACGGGTCATAATTCATTTCACGACTCATATAGTGGGTCGTAGAAAAAGACAGCTTGGCAGTGTTTCACTAAAACGGGCATAACATTTTGGTCCGAACTCCAAATAAGGTGAAACTAGTTGCACTGGAAGGATGATTCAAAGAGCTTTCATTTGGTGGTTGATTCATCTTCTAATTCATTGTGTTCTAGAAGATATGATAATTTAAAGTTGATACATATACAAACTTATGCTAGAACTTAGCCGATTGGAATTGTTTGCGCTTGACTTGATGAGAAAGGTATTTGGAATTGCATGAGGGGTCATGAAGGGGATATATAAGGTTATTAAGGGATAGAAAAGGCTGGAACTTCTCCTATAAAAATCATTGGACAATACCACGAGACCCCGTCTATGGGCCGTAGTACATTCTATGGGCCATAATGCATTCTATGGGCCGTAGACGACCTTTCATAAACTAGGGGTCCTGAAATTGAGTTAGTGGAATTTATCACAAAACCTCCTCTATGAATCATAAGAACTTAAATGGTCATATGTTAAGTCATAGATTGAACTCCTGAAAATCTCAAATTTCACCAAGTCTGACTAGGTTGCACGAAACCATATACGAGTCGTAGGCCATTTTACGACCATAAATCCTCTCATAAACACTGACAGTTTCTCTAAAATTTTTCAAAGCTTATTTTCTGGAATCTCTTATACCCCTCATAGATGGGATCTTGCAATATAGTACAAAAAAAGTATGTAATACCCAGAAGTTAGAATAAGGAGACTAGTATATAAAAGTTTACTGGTGCAGGTTCTATGAGAACTATTTATGGCTTATAGATTTCTTTGCAGGTCGTGGGAAGGAGTTCGCAGATGGTGCCTAAAGTTAAAAAAGATTGTAAAAAATTTGAGAAAATCAGAGAAGTAGTATGGGTTGTAAATGGAATTATGACTTATGAAATGGGTCCGTTGAAGGGATTCAGGATCCTTGAAGTTTAACAAGTTGTAAAACTTTTTGTATGATACAACAAGACGGGTCATAGATTGTTTGAAGGGCTATGGATGGGGTTTGTAGATCACCTTAACACTTAGAAAAATATTTTGAGATCAAAAGTAGTGTCTACAATGAGAATTTTTACGTACGGTTCATAAAAGAACTATGACCCATCGTTTTGGTTCATTATTTTAGTCCAGTTTTAAGGGCTACAGTACTTCATTTACAAGGGCAAATGACAGACTAGAAAAGAAAAGATAGGTCATAGGCTTGGTCCGTGGCTTGATATTCTGAGACTTGATTTTGGGGAAGGTTACTACGGAAGAGTTCCATGGTCTGTACAAAGAACTACAATACGTGGATAGGCCTTGTGGTTCCTGTCCAACAAATTTTAATTTAGGGTATTTTCGACCTTTTTCTACTCTCCTAACTTCTAAATTATTCATTTTTGTCCTATAAATCACCCAATAATAATTTTTTTTCATGAAATTCACCTCATTCCTAAATCATTTGCCTAAATTCGCAATTCTCTCCAAGTCTCTCCTTCTCCAAAGCCCCATTAAAGGTCAAACTAGGGTTCCTCAATTCCCTCCATTGACTCTTAGGTTTCTTCAAGAATTTTTGTCCAGATGTGTGGATATTCATTCATGAACTCCTTTCATCCATGAATCCTAAAGAATTCTCAACTTTTTCTATGAATTTCAAGTATGAAATTTTTCATTTTTATGATCTATTAGGGAATTATACAAATTATGCTTTGTCTCATGGTTTTCAATAGAACTATAAATGAATTGGTATTATATTGATGATTTCAAGGTTTCACGTGCAATTCCTCTCAAGTTTCATTTAGGGTTTATGAAATTGATCATAGGTTCTTTCAGTTATGATTCAATTTATATAGTTTTCTATGATTATGCATGCTTTTATTCAAATCACATGATTTTAAGTTGATTATATGTGAACCCATGCTTTTATCCTATTTTCCATTATAAGTTGTGATCATGAATTGACAAGACTCTCAAGAAAGTTCTATGACAAGCATGAATTATGATGCTATGCAATAAAAGTATGTATGATTGTGACTTAACTTACCTAAGCATGGATCAGTGATGATAGAAGGACTACACCCATATTACATGGATCACTATGAAAATCAGTAATTCTATGATCAATTTTATGAATTTGGATTAGTAGTTGTTTAATTGTCATTCTACATGTCAAGCTTTATGATAAGTATGGTCTATGACAAGTATTTTGTGGGTTTTTAAATTTGGATTGAGTGGACTTTAAGGTGCGGACTCGATCAAAGAGATTTCTAGTAGATTTCTAGTAGAAATCTCTAGTCCCATAACTAAGTGCCACCATAACATCATATCTATTAGACTTACTATTGGATCCACATATAGCCTATGTTCATGACGCCCATTTTTATGGGGTAGAGTATATCTTGACAGTGAGGCTCCCCTTTTTTATGTGTATGGGAAAACATTGGGATTCTATGTTATGGTTGGGTCGATAAATAGCCTATGTTCATGACACCCATTTTTATGGTATAGAGTCTACCTTGGCAATGAGGTACCCCTTTTTTTGGGTATATGGGAAAATATTGGAATTTCTTGTAATAGCTCGCATGGTTTTATTGTCAGTTATGGTTGTTATACCACACATATTATGATTATTTATGACTCATGTCTCCTTATGATTTTTCTATCATGCATTGGCTATTGTGTGTTACTTATGCTTTAAATGAACCTTTATCATGATTTATACTTTGGTCAATCACATGCCATGATTTTATAGCATGTTGCATTACTCACATACCTAGTATATTCAAAGTACCAATGCATACTTTATTTTGTCTATATTATATTATAATGTGGGACCAGACGAGCATCTTCATCCTCCACGTGGCTAGTGCTTCTTCTAGATTCATAGTTAGTGAGTTCTCATGATCAGAGGACATGCTTAAGATTCTTGTCTTAGTTGTTCTACTCTTTTATCATATTTTAGACTTTGAGTTAGCTAGGCCCTGTCCTAGCAACTCATCCATGGTCTTTAGAGGCTTTTTAGACAAAGTGTGAAAGAGACTATGTTGTCTTCTACTTTTGTTATCTTACATTGAGATTGTTAGAATTTTCCTCATTTTACTTCTACATTCTTATGATTTTATACTTCCCTTATGTATGTTTGACATGCTAAGAGGATTGGTTAGAGTCCTTTGGAGTTTTAATTTTGGTGTCACGTCTAGAGCCTAGCTTGGGTCGTGACAAACTTGGTATAAAAAAAAGGTTAAGGTGTTCTAGGGTGTCTCAAAGTTGCATCAAGTAGAGAATTCATGGTATGAAGCATGCCACATCTATGAGTAGGAGATATGAGGTGTTTTAGGAAATATTTTCCTTCTTTCATTATCTATATTGTCCGACAGAGTGTACTCCAAGGCTTCCTACTCTAACAAACGTTCTTTGTGATTTTCATAAAAATGCCTCCATGAAGAGCTCCTATTCAAAGTGGGGTAAATGCTAATGAGTGAAAATCCCTTCAATCCCCTAATTGCCCATTGGCCGAGCAAGTGACAAATGCCAAGTTCGAGCCACTATCTCTGTGCTTACTCAACCCATGACTACCTAAATTAGTAGCTCCTCCTAGTGTGGGTTTCGTGGCAAAAGCGATATTTTCACAAGGATAAACCCATCTGAATTCCATGGGTCCATGGTGGATAAAGATCCATAAGAGTTTATTGATGAGGTCTATAACATTGTGTCTATTATGGGTGTGTCGTCGGAGGAGAAGGTGGATTTAGCATCCGATCAACTAAAGAAAGTTGCTCAAGTTTTTTAATCAATGGAAGGAGGAGAGAGTTGATGAGGGTCCCATAGATTGAGAAAATTCAAGGTTGCTTTTCTTGATTGCTTCTTTCCCCTTGAGTTGAAGGAGGAGAAGATAATGGGATTCATCAACTTGAAGAAAGGAAATTTGAGTTTGAGGGAGTACGCCCTCAAGTTTACAAAGTTGTCCAAATATGCTCCAACATTAGTAGCCGACCTTCAAGCTCACACGAGCGCATTTGTTTCAGGAGTGTAGGATTTATTTGTGAAAGAATGTAAGACCACCATACTTATAAAAAGAGATGGATATTTCTAGATTGATGACATATTCCGAACACATTAGGAGGAGAAGATCAAGGAAAGGAGGTCTAGGGAGTCCAAGAGATCTCGGATTGATCGTGGTGGTTTCTCACTGTAAGGCCCCCTAAGTTAGAAAGTAAAAAGTGCAGAAAATACTGAAGTTAGAAAATTTTTACGTCAATGTATGAGCATCATTTATGGCTCATGATTCAAACCATGGGTCATGACCAAGGCTCATGGATTTAGATAGTTAGGGTGAAAATTTGGCCAAGTATAGGGACAATCTACGAGGGGTGTTTACGGTTTGTAAAGGAACAATGGACCGTAAAGGAGTGTTCGTGGATTGGGGTCTGAGTTGATCAAAATTTGAGTTTCTGAATCTTGAACTACAGACAAACAGGATGAGTCGTAGTTATTTTTACAAGTTGTAAAAGGGTCTCGTAGTTTGGGGTCCGGAGTTGAAATTTATCAAAACTAAAATTTTTTTGAAAAAAGTTTAAATGGTAAGCACATGATATGGGATTAATTATTTGAATTTGAGTCATCCTTTGCTAAATGTTTGCCAAGGCAATTTTTTTATCTATGTAAAATAGCATGTGGCAAAAATTTTTAAATAAAAAAGTGAGTGTAGTACATACACCAATAGATATTAACTAAGATATGTTTTTCAAACTAATGATTGATTGAATATGAAATTGGCACTTTCAGCAGTTTAGGTATGAAACTCAAAAAAGGAGGATAGTCTAATTGTGCATTAACACTTTAGTCATTAAGATATAGTAACTTCACATACCCATTTAAATGTATT